>JAWNPY010000077.1:0-59901 GCA_035078625.1 Scaptodrosophila scaptomyzoidea
ATGGCATATCAAACGAAAGGTAAAATTCAGACGAGTCAGAAAACACGTTTTATATGTTCTGTTCGTCCTTTGAAAGGTCATTAAATTTGGAATACAAATTTTTGCATATTTATAAAGATGATAGATTAAAAAAATAAAAACACATTAAGCTTTAAAATCAAAGTATTTTGAGTTGGCCAAATTATTCGAAACTCTTTTAACAAATTCCAGAAAATAAATAAAGCTTTTTGCTTCCAGGCTCAAAATGAAATAAATAAAATTAATGTCCATAAAAATTAAAAAATATGTGTGATTTATGTTGAGTTTATTTAACAAGATAACAAAAAAGAAAAACTGAATTTGAAATTTAAGGAAGAAATCTATGTAAAATGACAAAAGTTTAAAACTAAATAAGAAAAAAATATATAAATATATATAAAAATAAAATAGATGATAAAACAACAAAAATTAACAAGTAAAAATTACCAAAAGTTTTTTATTTCATCCGCATCATCATCATCAATATTATTTATCATATATTATTGCAAATTAGCCAAGTAAAACAAAAACAAATTTAAAACTTGCTTAGAACTTGAACAAAAACCAATAAAAACTTATGGTTTTTGCCGTCGTTTTTATTATTAACGATTCACAAAAAAAAACTTAAAAAAAAAGAAAATGAAACTTTAAAAATTAATTTAATTCATGTTTAATTTTGTTGGTTTTTGAATTGTGCTGCTCTGCTTTTTACTCGTTTGTTTGTTGTTATCCAATTTTGAATGCCTAAATTAGATTTATTATGGCTTTTTGGAAATATATTATATTGAATATGTGGAAATCAATCGTTTTTATGGATTATTTATTGACGGCCTAGGAAATTGCGTGACCATTGTTTGACAACAGGTTTGGTTTTGGTTTGCTCGATTCGCTCCTGTTCCTGCAATTGCTCAGCTAACTTTCGTTGATTGTCACGAAACTGAGAAATGGGATCATCGAATTGACGATAATAGTGAAGCACCTCGCGCACATCATCCACATCATTCTGGGCAATGACTAAACGACAACGAAAAAGAATGGAAAATTAAGTACAAGTTTAAATGCAAATTTCTAGTTTTCCTTACTCTTCAAAAATGCAATTAAATCCATTAATTGGGCATCATCATCATTGCCATGCCAGCGAGCAATACCAAATGTATTATCCGGATGCAATTTAGTTGCATTTGAGTCCCAATCAATGACAATGACCTTTTTCAAATCACGATTCAAATTATCCAAATTCTTGACATGATGGCCATCGACAAAATGTGTCGCATCGCGCACCAGACGATACATAATATAGCCATTGGGATCTAAGGCATCCAAAATGGGAAATACGGTCATGCCCTGTTCAGCCGTAAAGACAACAATTTCAAAATCTTTGGCGCATTCCTGCAAAAAGTGATCAACGCCAGGGCGCTTCTTAAAGCGCCAACCAGTCTGATAAGTCCAATCGGGATGTACCAGAACATCTTTCATTTCCAGGACCAAAGTGTAACGCGGCTGGACATATGGATGCTTGAGCGGATCGGGCAGCAATTTCGCTCTGGATGGCTCCTGGATCATTTTCTGATAATAGTGCAATGACTTCCACATGCGTTGCAGATACTGTTGAGCCATCGGCTTGTGTGAGAACTCATCGGCAATGGCCTGACCCTCGGCATCTAATTCCGGCTTGCCAAACTCATAAATGGCCCACAAACAGGCGGCCACACCGCCACCACCGAAAATGGCAAAGCTTTTTCAACGAAAAACAAATGTATTCATTCATTTAAATTTCAAATTTAAATGTATTTGTATTTACCCCAATTTCATCCGTTTCCACGCACGCTCATTTTCTTTGGCCTCCTCGTCTTCCCGGTTTTTGCGCTCACGCTCGGCCCCAGAGTCCGTGTCGGGTGCAGTTTGTGGGAATAGCTTGGACAGCAATGGAGCATTGGCCGCCTCACCAGACGCGCCAGCGCCTCCTGCTGTCACTGGTTCTTCTATTCAAAAAAAAAAAAAAAAATGAGCCTGGGCATTTATTATTTTCACACTTACTATTACTCGTCGTGCTTAAATAGCGTTGATTAGTGGCTGTCAATGCCACCACGGGCTGCTTTTGCCCGTGAAGCAGAGCCAACTGATTACTCAATGCCAGGCGCAATCGAGCCGCCGCATATGTGAGAACGGGAGCTCCGGGCTTGTTTACAGCACGCAGCATTTGGGTTACCGTACCGGCGGCCATGGTAATGCCTTAATAATTGCTATTAATTTTACTTAACAACTTATTCAACTTGAATGCTTTTTGCCTCAAGTTTTTCCGTTTCTTTTTTTCTTCCACCAAAAAAACTCAGTAAAACCGGCGCATGAGGAAGGAATAATGGCTGTCATAATCAGCTGTTGACAGGCAAACAGTGCTGCCAATCGATTTAAAATTAAGTTGCCAGCTCGTGGGCTCAAAAAAATAAAATAAAACTAAAATACAAATAAATATTAAGAAAAGAAAAGGCAAAAAAACGATTTTTCTCTGATTTAAATTTAATTCTCAAAAAAAAATAAATAAAATGTCCAGTGAGCCTTTGTTGCGTCTCTGCCGTGTGTGCAATTTGCTCTCACCCGATTGGCAATCGCTATACAAGCCTCATTTAATGCTTGGCGAGCCCACCACTCTGGCCACAGTCCTCAGTTTCTGTGCGAACATGGAAGTGTTGGCCGAGGATCATTTTCTGCCCTCGACCATTTGCCAGAAATGCGTTGAGACCCTCACCCAAATGTATGACTTTAAGCGCACTGTTCTCCGCACAGATCATATTCTGAGGAAACGTTATGCCGATTTGTGCAAACAGCAGAGGGAAAATGCCTTGGAGGCCTTGTCCATGGTGGCAGCAAATGCCACCAGATCTCCCAATGCCTCGCCATCTATAGTGGCAACAACAACAACAACGACGACGACGGATAATGATGGTTGCGAATACTTTTATGTTCTGGATGAATCTTTTGCCGATGACAATGAGGATGAGAATGACAATGACAATGATGGGGATCAGGATGAGGATGAGCGTGTGATTGAGGAATCTCCAGAAGATGATTTACATTTTGAAAATGATGATGACCGCAGTCTGGAAGTCTATGAAGTAATTGAACAATCCGATGAACAAGAATTGGAAATGGAAATTAAAGCAATTACCACCAAGGAGGAGGAGGAGCAGGAGGATGATGAAAACATAACAGTTGAAGAGATCGAAGCAAAAGATAAATCCATTAAAATGCGTCAGCCCAGGCGAAGGAAATCCGTGAATCCCGCCTTGCAATGTCAGGTAAACAAAACGAATCATTTTTCAAGCATAGATTTCTTTCATTCTAAATTAATTTCGCAAATTTCTTTCGCTATAAAAAAAATAATTTTTCGGTTGGTTTCCAAAATTTCAATTAAAATCAGTTTTTAAAATCAATTCTCCTCTATTTTACATGATTATTTTTACTATGTTAATTTGAGATAAACTAAATATTTAGATTTTAATTTGACTTTAAATTAAAATAAGGAAAAATTGAATAAGATCAACAAATGTTAAATATTCTCCATTTTTATTTTAAAAAAGATGAAAAGTTTGACATTTATTAATAACACAAGTAAAATATTAAAAATTTATTCATTATTATTTCCTTTCTTTTCCATTTTTCTTCCCAGATTTGTAACAAACAATTGAGTACAGCAAATTCCTTTAAATATCATATGCAATTGCATAGCGATGCGAAACCATTTGCCTGCAACATTTGTGGTGAATCGTTCAAGACGCGGAATGCCTACGATGGCCACAGCACCATACACAATCCGAACAATCCCAATAAATGTGAATATTGTGGCAAAACGTATAGACAGGCCTCCTCGCTGCGCAGTCATCAATTGACGCATACGGGAATTAAGCCCTTCCATTGTGGCATTTGTGGCAAAGGATTAACCCAAAAGTCTGGCTACAAGAAGCACATGTTAACCCATACGGGGGAGAAACCGCATAGCTGTGAGATTTGCCAGCGAACCTTTCGATATTCCAGCAATTTAATTGCCCACAAACGTTGTCATTCGCACGAGAAGCCGCACAGATGCGACATTTGCCATAAGAGATCGTTTGGCAGCAGTTCAGAGCTAAATCGCCATAAATTAATACATTCCAGTGACAAATCGTTCATGTGCCAGGAATGTGGCAAGATCTTTAGACGTCAAGTGTCCTTGACTTTACACGAACAGACACACAAGACGGAAATTGATGATTAAATCTATAGATTTTTGAATATATATTTTTTTTTATGGGGGGGAGGTTTAAGGGGAACAAATACAAATAAAATAAAACTAATTTACAATTTAAATAAATTAAAATCCTGTGTTGGCTGTGTATTATTTATTTATTTTCAGAGCACCACAACCACTTTGGAGCTAGATACTTGCTGATCCGAAATATCAGGCAATTGACTTAAAAGGCTTCTCGATTTCGCGGCACTTTTACGCGTCACTGCCATTGGCAAATCCTCGCCAGCTGCTTGCGTTGTAATTGCATTCGCTGCCGTGGCATTTGAGGGCGACTCTTTGTTATGGATGCGCATATGGCTGGCCAGGCGTTTCTTGGTGGGAAAGGCCTTCAAGCACTTGTCACACTTAAAGGGCTTCTCGCCCGAATGCAGCAAGACGTGGGCATTCCGATTGCTGGTAAAGGTAAACGCCCGTCCACAAATGGGACAAACGTGCGGCTTGGCTCCCGAATGCACCAGCATATGCTTCTTGTAGCCGGACTTTTGGGATAGGCCCACGCCGCATATTTCACAGGTGAAGGCCTTTTGCCCCGTATGACTGAATTTGTGCTGGCGCAGCGAGGAGGAATCGTAATAGGCCTTGTCGCACAAATCACAGGCATAGGGACGCTCGCCCGTGTGGGTGAGCTTGTGGCGACGCAGATGATCCTGCACCGAATAGCCACGCCCGCATTGATCGCACTTGTATGGTTTATCCTCGTCGTGGGTGCGCCGATGGGCGGCCAAACTGGAGGTGGTGCGATAGAAGCGATGGCAAATATTACACTCGTGCGGTTTCACATTGCTGTGCGTCAGCATGTGCTCCTTGTAGTTGCGCAAATGCTTCAGCTTCTTGTTGCAAATCTCACACGTGTACAGCTTCTCGTCAATGTGACAGCGCATATGCTGATTGAGGCGGCACAGTTGGCGGAAACCTTTGTGACAAACGCTGCAGACATGGGGAAACACTTCGCTCACTTGTGATGTGGATTCGTCTAGAGATTCCTCTAGGAATTCCTCATCTTCTTCGGCTTGCAGCTGCAAACGAAACAACAATAAAAAAAAGGGAAAAACTATAGAAAAATGGCACTACACTTACCAAATGTTCTTCACTTTCCATTATTAAACTTTCCTCTTCTTGTTCGTTTTCTAAATTAACAAATTCCGAATTCTCTAATATTACAACATTGGCCACATCTCCGGAACAATCGACCAATTCAATTTCATCTTCCATTATCGTTTCATATTCGGTTTTTATAGTCACATAATCCATTTCCACTGGCTGATATTCTTCAGCACTCACCTCCAAGGGTTCATAGACTTCTTCCTCCTCTTCTTCCTCCTCCGCGTGTCCTTCCTGTTCCTGCCCTTCCTCTTGTTCAATTACAGATTCCTCCTTAAATTCAGGCTCTGGTTCAATTTCAGTTTCCAGTTCGGCTTCAGCCTCAGCCTCCTCTTCGCCCTCGGTGGTTGTGGTCACGGCATTACTTTCTTCGAGCATCTCAATCATTGTATATTCCTCCTGATTGATCTCGTTCAGTCCCAGGCGCAACAATTCATCCGAATCCAAAATCATACGCTTAAAATTAAACGACTGTGTCAGCAAATCCAGGCAAGCCACACAGATATGCTGGGGCATGGAGCGACCATCCTGCGGATCAAATGACAGGCTGGAGCAATAATTTAACATGCTGGCCAATGTGGTCGACTCATTGGGTCCAATTTCAATTTCCTCGAACAGCGACTTGTATTGTTTACATGCCCGAGTGCAAGTGCGGCAATTTAATACCACAACGGCGCCTACTGCTACTGCTTTGGTGGCCATGTTTATAGACGTTTGTGGTGGAGCCGCCCCTTTGTCTTGATATCGTTTATTGTTTACTTTCTGTTTGTTTTTGTTTTGTTTTCTGTTTTGTTTTTAATTGGTAAAGCGCCGACTTTGATGGACAACTTCTTTAACTTTTGCCATTCACTTTTGTTGTTCCCAATTTAAGCAAAAGTGCACGAAGAAAACAAAAAAAAAAAAAAATTATTTTTCCAGTCACAGCAATACACAAAATGGCGTAAGGTTTACAAAAAGAAGAAGCATGTATTTGACAAGTAGTGTTGGTAAAGGCCTGAATAAACTGGGCGCCAAACTTACAAACTAATTTTAATTTTAAAGTGATTGTGATTCAATTAAAATGCAAACGAAAGATCTGATTGCACTTCAAAGCTTGTTATGCCTCTCTTTGGCTGCCCTGGGGAAGGAGTGCGCTGTTTAGTTGGCGTTGGAGTCCTGGGTGTAACACAGCGCGGTGTAACAGAGCTGCCAGGTGAAAAATAAATTAATTTAATACCTTTACTTATATAAAACTAGATAACTTACCGGCTTCTTTGACTTTTCTCTTGCTGTTCGCGTTTTAATTGGGCCTGAATTAGTCGCGCGCGTCTTTCCAATTGCTTGCGATTCAGGCACAATTGTTTTAGCTCCAAATAACGTTCGCGACAAGCGTCACGCGCCATGTTTAGTTCATTTAGCGTTTTTTTACCTTTTTCCTTCTAAAAATAAATTCAATTTTGGCAGCTTATTGAAATAATAATTAGTAACTTACGATTTTGGTCAGTTTGTCATTGAAATATTTCATTTGGGTACGTTGAAATTCACCAATTTGTTCGTGGGGCAAACCATCTTTCCAGGGCTCTGGATGGAACAATAGCTTGAGATTTCTGGGCATGGCATCGTTTATGGGACACCCGCGTACCGTATAATGGCACATGGGACACTTGTAAACGGGACCATCGTTGGGAGTTTTGCCCAAATCAGCTATGGCGCATTGGTCACAAGCCACATGTTTGCAGGCAAGCAAAAAGAGTGACCCTTTGCTTTCATCCAATTGTCGCATACAGCGATTGCAATGAATCCAAAGGTTTCGATCGCTATTCGACATAATTTTTTAACAAAACTTTGACAACGAAAAAAAAAAAGTAAGTAACGGTTCGACTGCTTATCTGTGAATGGCTGGCAAATGCCATTCACAATGGCTCAGCAGACAGCTGTTGCCCCTGGCAACACAATAACAACAGTTAGAAAAAAGAAGGTGCTAAACGGCTTTAAGCTATAGAAAAAAAATGCTCGGCCTTGTTAAATATATTTTTAAATTGCAATTTCTGTTAATTGTCCTAGCTGTTTTCATAGGCGTTTATCATACAGAAATAACACAATTTATTTATCAATATTGGCCAGCTGGGGAAACTATTTCCCAGCCCTCCGCCGCCTCCACTACACTTTTTAGCCACGCCGAGCTGGCCAAGCACAATGGTGAGCAGAATATGCCCATTTATTTGGCCCTGCTTGGCTCGGTGTTTGATGTGACGCGTGGCATCAAACATTATGGTCCCGGTTGTTCCTATAACTTCTTTGTGGGTCGCGATGCTTCCGTGTCCTTTGTCACCGGCGAATTTGAGCACTACGATCCCGAACGGGCGGACGATGTGCTCACTCTGAAGCCAGATGATTTAATTGGCCTGGCCAATTGGCAGCAGTTCTATGAGAAGGATTACATATACAAGGGCAGATTAATTGGACGCTTCTATGATGAGCAGGGCCAACCCACCACCTATCATCACAAGTTCCTGGCCCTGCTGGAACAGGCGCGTGCGGCCAAGGCCCAAGTGGATGAGCTGCGCACCAAATATCCCGACTGCAACATTGAATGGTCCGAGGCCAAGGGCACCAGGGTCTGGTGCACCACGACTAGTGGTGGCGGCCCGGCCAGAGATTGGACCGGATATCCGCGCAAGCTTTATAGTCGCGGGAATAAGAATTTCCATTGCGCCTGCGTGCCTGAAAATGAGTTGGACCAAGTGGCCCATGGCGATGTCATGTTCAAGCCATATGACAATTGTGAGGCACACTCTTTTGAGTGTTTCTATCGTGTGTGATGATAAAAACAAAAAATACTCTTGCATTTTATACTTAAAATAAATAAAAACTCATTGAAATTGAAATTACAAGGGCTGCCAACAGAGTTGACTAGTTGTTGTTGTTTTTCTTTTCTTTTTTTTTTGTATGGGGCTGACAGCCCTGTTTCGCTTCGCCTGTCAGCTGTTTGTTTTTTTTTACTTTGCTACGCAAAAAATTCGTATTAAAAAGTTCACACAACGAAATAGAACGGATTTTTCGACAATTTTTTAGGGCAACTACAAAATTATACGTGAAATTTAAACAGACGTATTTTCAGATTTTGATAATAACAACAGCTACCAATTAGTTCAATTTGTTTTTTGCCACAGTGCAAGTAAGTAAATTACGAAGACGACGCGACGACCTTAAACAGCAGCAGCAAAAGCAACAATAAAAATATTAAATTTTTTTTTTCTCTTTTTATAGAGCTCTTATGATATAATAATAATATTAATAATAGTAATGTCACGTTCATTAAGTCGTTTTCTGGTCCATTTTGGTCGCAATAGTTTGCCGGGTTGCACACAAATCAAACCTTTTGCCATCAATAATACAAATGGTAATGGAGTAAACGGTTTGCTTTGTGTGAAGCCCGCATCCCAATTGGTGACTGGTGTGGCCAGTTATTCGAAGCGGAATGGTCCACCCTCGGATGCCGGGCAACCCTTTAAGACTGTTAACAATTCGCGTAATGTTGATGGTAAGAACTTGAAAACTCTCTAATTGAAATGGCATCGAATTGCATTCCATTCACATTCACCCTCAACAGATCTCAACAATTTGGAAGGTGAGGCCAATTGGGAGCTAATGTCTCGTCACAATCGCTTCTATTTGCCACATTCAACGGGTCCTGCGTGGCAGGGCGACAACTCGACAGTTGGTTTGTTGACGCCATTGGCCAGATTAGTGAATTTCTTCAAAGAGAAAAATGCGGACAAGACACGCTTAGAATTTACAGTCTGCCAGTGTCCTTTGCTCATACGTGAATCGTTATTTGAATTGTTTCCCGTTCGTGCCGTTAGCCAAAGAGATACGCCAATAACTTTAATTACACTAAGTTATGAAGGTGATATTGAATTAGGAGCAGCCAAGGTAAAACGAAATTAAAGCACAGAATCAAAATCAAGTTCTATTATTTATAGTTGCTTCTCTTTCTAGTTTGTGCTGGCCGCTCGTGATATAACTGATCGGTTATTATCGCTGGGATATTGGGCCGATTTCCTCAATCCTTTCAGTGGTCGTCCTTATTATGTGCCAATGGAGGGGAGCGCTTTATATAAACAAGACTCGCGATTCCGTGGCTTAAATATGCGTTTATCTATGCACAACGATTGCATGTTAATTGCAGCCGAAGAAAATGTGCATAAACATTTCTCGGGGACAGTTTTTACCACGGCGCCAACTGATTATAATTTATTAATGGAACTGCTGGTGCCCACTGAATTTCGCCTTAAGAAGGAGAAAATGGCCCAACGATAACAAAAACTATAAACAAACAAATTGACACAAACAAGGCTAGAGAATATAATCATGGTTACTAAAAAAAAAAAAAACAAATAAATTGAACTTGGAAGGTAGTAGAAATTTAACCAAACTCGTTGCAACTTTAGTTATACTAAATAATAATAATAATATTGTAGTAATGTGACGATAACTGTGTTATCTGTGAAATGAATGTTTCAAAAACAAAACAAAAAGAATAACATGTAAATATTAATATATTAGCGCCAAAGCCAAATTGTCGGCCTAAAAAACTAGGCCGTTTTGCAATACAAATTAAACACTTGAGAGTTTGAACCATAAAATTTGTTAAAATACAGTTTACAACAAAAAAACACATACATTTACATTGTCATGGTCATTTGATTACAATGCCTTTCCACTTCCTTTAAGCGATTAATTAACGATTGCAATTCTTCGGCGTTGCACATAAATTCCACCACAGTAATTCTCTCGCCACTGTTGCGTTCATATTGGCCCAAATTTATATGAAAATGGGCCACTCCCGTGCTACAATCTGAAGTCGAGGATTTCACATCACACACAATGCGCCACTGGACATCTGTGATATGTGGAAAATTGTGGCCCAATTGTAATTGTCTCAGAATCAACTCTTTGCGATTATCCTCATAGACGCGTGTCAATTCATCTACGGCCGAGCTATCCAGGCTCAAAGCATCCAAATGCTGGCGCAGAGTCAAAGCATCCCAGGTGTGTTTGGTGGCCAGGGCGTAGAGAGTAACCACCGAATATTCACTTTGTTTGGCCTGGGCTGCATTTGTGGCATATATTTCAGGCACTGGTGCTATAACTGGGGAAATTATTACAGATATTAATTTAAATTTTTCATTACATTTATACGTTTCAAATTTACTTGCATCCGGATGTAAAGTTAATTTTAAGGAATTGGCTATTAATGTTTTGGTCAAGGCTGGCTTAATAATAGTGCCCAAGTGCCTAAGACCAGTCACTAGAGTCTCTGAAAATAATTCATTCGCTGTTGTTGTTTCAGTAGTTTCTGCCCCAGCGGCCATTATTTAAACGTATTATATTTGTAAACAAAAGCAAATTTCGTTTTTGCCTGAGAACTGAGAACCAGTTGCCAATGAACAATAGAAGTTTGTTCAGGAACCCACCTGGTTTAGTTCGTTCCATAAAATGAATAAGGTGGCTGGGCGCTTGATTTAAATTCCCCCTACCAAGCTCTTCCGTTCCTAAAAATAAACCACTATATTATTAATTGTTCGAATTAAATGTGTAAATTTGGGTATTTTGAAATTTGGTTTTCTGCAATTATTTAATGAACCGATAACGATAGAGAAATAAAAATTTATTTTTCTTGACTCTACTCGACGTCCTTTTTCGTTTGATATGTCATTTGTCCAGATTGGTTCAGTTTTAAAAAATCATCAAATTTTGCAGTCACTTGTAAGGATTTTTTTTGGGCACATCGGTTTTTAACATATATTTTGAGAACGGCTTGAGATACTTGAATATAAATTACATATTCTGGTTCCTCTGAACATATCCTTTCGTTTGATACCCCGTTTGTCCAGATCCGACCATTTTCTCGTGTGGAAAATGATGAAAAACTAATTCAGTGAAAATGACGGAAATTTAGCTATTTTTAGCTAGAAAAAAAGGACCTACAAGGACAAACGGCATATCAAACGAAAGGATATTTTCAGGCGATTCAGAATATGCAATAAAAATTCCAGTATCTAAAGTCGTTCTTGAAATATTTGCTTAAAACTGTTGTACCCCAAAAATAACTTTGCAAAACTCTTGAAAATTTTATCATTTTAAAAAAATGCACCAATGTGGACAAATGGCATATCAAACGAAAGGTAAAATTCAGACGACTCAGGAAATGTGTTTTAAATTTCAGTATCTGACGCCGTTCTCAAAATAAATACAGAAAACCAAATTTCAAAATATACAAATTTGGTATAAGTTAATTTATTATTATTTTATGCTTTTTAATTATCATTTCTAACTTGATGCGACTTATATTATATTATATATATTATTTTAGGACCTGTGATTTTTATTTGAGCAGGCTTGGTATTTATTTTCATAATTTTTTGTTAATTCTCGAACTCTAAACATTTGTAAAATAAAAAAAATATACACATCAATCATTTGTTTAAATACATTTACTTCCTTTCCCTTAATATCCAAATCAATTTTTAATATGTGCATTCCTCATCTACGTCACATGTTTGGTCGCAGTAGACCCCGCGGCACACGGGCAGAGCCAAGATCACTGCAAGAAATCGCCTCCGTCATTCCCCGTAGAGATCCCAGTGCGGCCGTAATGATGATCCAGCAATCGGGCTCCATGGTGAGTTCCAGTACCAATCCTACGATGGCAAATAGCGCGTCCTTGGCGATGGGAAATAGTGGCAACATTGATCAACTAGAAACAGTACCAGTTACATTAGAGCCAGGTTCAGTTTCAGGTCCTGAAATTATGAGTGTTCATCTCAGCACAATGACTTCAAGTGTTCAGCCATCTCTTGTTCAATCAATGCCCTTACTTCAATCAGCAGCAAGTGTACAAAACAATCCCGAAACAATTGTGAGGGAACCAGATCAAATATCAATACCACAACAAGAACAGCTACAACAACAAGAACAACAACCTGTAACATCCAAGCGTAAATGGTGGGAATATCTGGGAATGAACAAGAATAAAAAGGCCAGCATTGAATCTCTATAAATACTTGAGAATGGAAAATGGAAATTTGAATTTTAAATAATATTTTGTAATTAATTGTCTGGAAAAAATTTGTATTTTTGTAGTGTAAATTTTATTTGATAAATCTTATGTGTTCTATAAAAATATATATTTATATATTTTTCTCTTTTTAATTATAGCAGAAATCAAATCAAAAATAAACAATGCACCTACATGTATAACTTTAAATAGAAAAAATCTAGATCCAAGATTAATTTAAAAATCTATCTAAAATAAAATTCCTACCTTAATTAATAATAAAAAGCTTACCAATTTGTTATAAAAGCTAACAAAATTAAGCGGAAATATACTTACTTCCTAAACTTGCAATTTTTATTGTCAAATAATAAAACTACAATTCTAATTGTTAGCATCAGTAATTTTAAATGATTTTTGTTGGTTATTTTACGTAACGGGTTTCAGTATTTCACCGATTTTATTAGTGACTTTGGTTGATTTATTAAATGTTTTATTTTCACATTCTAAATCTTTATGTGAAAATATTTTATTGTAATTATTCGTATGCGTTATATATTTGATTACGTATGCTGGATCTCGTATTCTGAAAAGCAGACAAATAACTTATATGTGAAGCTTTCTCATTATCAACTGTCAACTTTTTGTCACGCCATTTTTGTGACGATTATATTCATTGTTTGAATTTCACTGGGTTACTTATTACCAAATGCAATTGGGGTAGTAATTGAACAAACAGCTACTAGCACTTGTAGTAATTTCATTCTGGAAATGCGCATTTTACAAGTGGATGCACAAATATATAATATACAATAATATAAAATTGTTTATTTGCCAAATACTCGGAGACAAAAGTCAATTAATTGGGTTTCCTATTTATATGTATATTATTCAAATTAATGAAAATTCTAACTTTTATCAACTTTTAAAACTCATAAAATGTTAAACAAAAAACAGGTAGGTATATCTGTCTTTTTAAACTGACTCACAACTTTCTTTAAAGGAATTTAAAAAAGTAAATATTATTGCCATAAAATAAACACATTTCTCCATTATCTTTTAAAAGTGTTTACAGTTTTTTTTTACAATTCAAGTTCTATTTATATTGATAAATGTACTTGGCCTCTATGAAGGCTCTTAAAATGTTTGACTTTTCTGTGTTTTGTTTTAGAAAAAATTTAAAATATTTTTTTCTTGGTTTAGATATCAGCTTAAAAAAGCATTTACTGGGAACCTGCATTTTCAAATTAGAAACAAAATAAAACGGAACACTCTCAAATATCTGTAAGCATTTATAAAATATGTCTACTACTTTTTATTAGCCTTCAGTATGTGGCAAATTCGATACACATATGCAATCACAATTATTGCAAGTGTGTGTGTGTGTGTGTGTGTGTGTGTAGATAAAGTCACTTGACATTGAATATTGGATTTGAGGTCGCTTTATCATCGTCGACTTTCATTTTAAAATGGCATATTACTTTGAGAAAAAACTGCATTTAAATTAAAGCCCACCAATTGCTGGCGAGAAAGCCTACAGCTTAAAACTGAGGTCGACCAGGTATATCAATTCCGATTCCGATTTGCCACTTCCCGGCGTCATATCCACACACAATTTGATAGACAAGTGTGATGAGAACGTAAATAGAGCAAAAACTTACCTACATGTTGGTTGTTTATTGTCTGTTTGGACTATAAGAAAACATGTTAGGCCAAATACGATTTTTATGTTATTATTTTTTAACACCCGCGCAAGTACAATTTTTGTTTTAGATGAGTAATTTCTCAGCTATCTATTTCTAGTCCAAATTCCAGTTTGAATTCAAACAACAAACAAAGCAATAAATATAAATGCACTAAATTTAAAACCAAAATCAAATCACAACAAAACAAAACAAAAATCTTCTTAACCTTCGGGTAAATTTCCAAATTAATTAACAATTTAGTAGCCAATTTGGTATTCTCATTCACAGCAAAAAAAAAATAGTCACTTGACATTGAAATATTGGCAGAACTTTACACTTTTGTCATTGATGTGTATTTTCAATATTTCTCCCAAAATTATTTATTACTAGCCAAAACGGCTGCTCCTCTTATCAGCTTAAATTAAGTTAAGTAAAGGTAAATTGAATAAGTCGGGTTTACGGTTTCAATTTCAAACATTATGAAGCATAGTGGAACAATTAAATTTGAATAGGAATCTCTGTTTTATCCAGAGATATTCCAACCCTGTAAAATAATTTATAATATATCCAACTTTAATTAAGTTTTTGTGTCAATCAAATAAAAGAATTGAAATAACAATTGTTTTCTTTATTTTTATCAAGCTAAGAACAAGATTCCAATAAAAAGTTTATCTTAAGAATTTGATTATGATTGTTGTTATTTGTCTATTAGTTTTAAACCTTGCCTACAAGTTTCTGTTAAGGTTAAGAACGTAAAATAATAAATTGAAGGATAATTCGTTGTGACTTTGAAATAAAACAGAAACCAGCCAAAATTTTATTTAGTTTTATTTTATCAGTTAACTTGGTAAACAATTTTAAAAACGTGGTAATTTTTTTCTTCTTGAATTTCTGATCATATATATTTTATTTAATCAATTAAATAATTTGTTACCACTGTGCAGCCAGTGGCGATAGCAGCTAAAACAGCCTCCGTTGTTGGCGCGTAGGTTTTGGCGCAATCGAAAGTTACGTTTTGGTTTTTCTGCTTTCAGCATTAGTTGTACGCCAAGTCTCGGCGACGCAAGTTCATAGGCCTCTTTGAAAATAATCTATAAAAAATATTTTGGAATTGATTTTCAAGTGCAAGTGATATTTAAAAAAAAGAAAGTAAGCTAATAAACGGATTTAAATGAACGATAGAAAATTGATAGCAGAATTTCCATAGAAAATGACTAGAAAAATTGATCTTAACTTTTTACTATCAAATTGAAAAAATAAATAAAATTTGAAAGGCGCAAAATAAAAGAAAAAAACAAAAATATTTACTTAACCATGCCATTGACCTGTTGATGTTGATAGTTTTCTTCGTCATATAACATCTATACCTATATATATTTTTTATAAATATGTCAAGTTTCAAAATAAATTCAGGGTCGTAGGAGAAGTCATAAAATGACAGCAGAAAATGTACAAAAAATTTCTTAACACATTTCAAAGTCAAAATGAGTGACTGGCACTGTGAGTGGGAGCGTTTCCATTTTCCCTTCCTATGTTATTAATAATTATTTATTTGTGCAATTAAATTCCAAATCAACATTATAAATAATAAAAAATACCAACTAAAAAAAAAATATAAATAATAATCATAGAATAGGGAATGAAAATCTGCTTAATGCAATACGGCAATAAAATAAAAATAAAATCTAAGGGAAGCCTCAAAGTAATTATAAAATCGTGTCGAATGTTTCTATGATTTTTTTCTTTTTTTTTTTGGTTGGCATGCAAGAGGATTATAAAATGATGAAAAAAAAAAACCAAGCACTTCCCGGATTGTAACAATCATTGACAGAGACCCAACCCAAAAGCTAAAACCCCAACCATCCCCCATTTCCCCCGCCCTTAACAATAGAAATGTCGCATCACTACTAATAAACAAGCGAACAAACAAACACACACACACACGAACATACACAAATAACTGTAATAGAATTATTCGCTTAATGCATTTGAGTTTTGAATGCAAATCATGAATTAGCTGTGCTGCCATTGCCAGTGGCGATTACAAAATATCTGTCTACCAATTGTGCAAAAGTGTTTAATTTTATTGTTATACCTTACATTGTTGTATAGTTAAATTAAATATTACATGTGCATTACATATTGCATATATGTATGTATGTATTAGCGTATGTTTATTTGTGTGTACAGCTGCGGTCAAAATAAAACAGAAACAGCATAAAGGTTAAGCAATTGAGTAACGGAACTATCACAAGAAGCAGCGTGTGTGACATAGAATAGAATAAGCAATGTAAGCGCATGTAACTGTTTTTTTAATGGTGCGATTTTATTTTGTTGCTTGTTTACTTTTTTAATCAGCTTTAAGTAATTAATAAAAAAATTAATTAAAATCATATAAATCACACAAAGTTCTTCAACTCACTGATAATATATTATAAAAGTACTTGCACAGTGAATTAAATCTCAATTAATTTAGCACTCAATTTCATATCATGGCCAGAGACGGGCAGGGCCGGCTGGGTGGCACAGTTCCATTAAAATTAAACTAATCCAAACCACTTCCAAAATTTTGCAACAATTTCACGCGCATGTTGATTTTGTTGCTGGTCTGTGAGCTAATCAGTCTTGCCCTAAGCAAGTAGAGCGTGGCTGGCAATGAGTTTGGCAAAAATATACACAATTTAAATATCTCATTGTTTTTGTTGCTAATTTCTTGGTACCAACTGTTTGTTGTTTCTTTTTTTTTTCATTTTTTTTATGGCAAATTTATTGACCGAGCTAGAAAATAATAAAAAACATTAGAAAACACAAATTAAAATAAATGTGACTATTTTTTCCAACTGTATTAAATCAGCCATTTATAAGAAGGTAAAAACTGTTTTTTTTTATCCACTTTTTTTTTATATAAAAGAGGAGGTTTATTTAATTTTTCTTAGATGAAAATTGACACCCTATTTTAATTAAAGGCTGAAGAATTTTTCACCTGAATAAAACGATCTCTCCTTGGTTGAATTTCAACTATTTGTATTTACCTATATTTAATTGTTTACACTAAATGTTTATCAATACTCTTGCTTGTTGGTTCAATTTTGTTTTGAAAAGATAAGTCTTTGTTTTCTCTATTACCTCATAATCAGCCAAGTTTTTAATGCCAATAGTTAACGACTTTTCCCTAGACGGAAGAATTAGGTTCAGGGCGATTTTATAAGACTTTTCCGGTTTTTTCCTATTTAACTTCTAGCTATATCTACATATATCTACGGAATTTTCAGGGCCTTACCCTTAACCCAGTTATTTCTTAGAATTTGGGAAATTCCCCCAGGGAAATCATAGGGTTATTTTAGAATTGAATTGAATTTATTAATTTTCTTTTATTAAAAATATTTTAACATAGACATATTTTATATATCATCCCTTGCGGGGATCGAACCCGCGACCTTTGGATTAGAAGTCCAACGCGCTATCCTCTGCGCCAAAGGGACAGTTAAGATAGAAATAGGGGAAATTCAATTTCTGTTTTTAATCCATTTGCATTTTCATTATTTTTTTTTTTTTAATTTAAGCATTTGAAATGGAATTAAATCTTGAAACAGCAACCTATATTCCAGTGGCAGCTCCAATATATATCAAACGTTTTGTGGTTGAGGATTCAAGTAAGTTGTAAATACTTGAAATTTTTCTCTGGAAAATGTAGAACATATTTTTGAACCGGTTTAATGAAGACCGCAAAATTAAAGTGCAAAATTAAATACATATTATGAAATATTATTAGTTATTTAAACACATGACTTGCTCTTAATTATTTATGCACAATTGATTAAATTTGATATCAAATGACTCTCACTTTTAATAAGTCTCTCTATCTCTCTCTCGTATTACCAAAGTAACCAAAGTCACCTCAGATGGGGAACCACACGGTCTCATGACTATGGTGGCTGCTTTATCGGGCCTACTGACAGCCATTATAATATTAGCTGTCCTAGTTTTTATGGTGGCCTGTCGCCAAAATAAGAGGTGAGTCTATATAATTTCTAAATAGATATTTAATAGTACAATTTTTATGCCTTTAGGAACAATAATAAATCAGAGCAAATGATTACAACTGCTTCACCATTTACGGTGGCTTTGACCAGTGTGGATGGAGCAAATTTGGAGCAGGGACAGCAGTTTAATGGAAATCTCAATGTTGCCTTTGCTGAAAGCACTTTGAATTTGAGTGGCAATGACAAGACGGGCGGAAGTCATGAGAAAAAATCCGAATGGTCTACAGCAATTGTCATGGATCGCTATTAGATAAATCTCAATCTCTAATTCAGATGATAAGACTGATAAAATCTAATAATTAAGTAGTTGCAATGTATTTTTTTTTTGATTGATTGTTTTATTGTAGATGCAAACATATATATATATATAGTATACAAATGTAGATATAGTTATATAAAAAAAAACCCTGTATTACAAAATTGTGTTTAGTAAAGAATGTTTACAAAAAAAAATGCATTTGTTTTTCAAAGTGCAGGATGACGACAACCAGTAACCATGGCCAATAAAGCCATGCGTATATACATGCCATATTCGGCTTGACGGAAATAGGCAGCCCTTGGATCCGAATCAAAATCTCGACTGATCTCAAAGACACGTGGCAAGGGATGCAAAACAATGGTACGCTTGCTCGCCCTGGTCATTATTTGGGGTGTGACCACAAAATGATCGCAGCACTAATCAAAAAATTAAATTGCATTATTAACTATACATATATGGTAGATTAGATTTATAGTCAACTTACCGCTTGATATTCAGCCTCGCTTTCAAAGCGTTCACGCTGTATACGCGTCATATAAAGCACATCGGTTGAGGGCAAGGCGGCGTCAAGACTATGGAATACCTTTTGGGAAATGCCACGCTTTTCTATCTCCCTGGCAATATCGGTTGGCATGCCCAGACCGTGCGGAGCCACATATTGTAGCGTCACATTGTACAAAGTGAGCAGACGGGCCAGGGAGTGGACAGTACGTCCGTTTTTCAAATCACCCACCATGGTTATGGTCAGGCCATTGACAGTACCAATTTCCTCGCGTATGGTGAAAACATCGAGCAAGGCTTGAGTGGGATGTTCGCCCACACCGTCGCCAGCATTGATCAAGGGTTTGCGTGAAAAGTTTGCGGCTCGCTACAAAAAAAAATATATATATATAGTTAAGATCGTTTAAGGCATTATCATTATCAGCAAACTTATTTCACTTACAGCCACAGCGCCTGGTTCGGGATGACGTAGAACGACGACATCTGAGTAACTGGCCATTACCTTGATGCTATCCTCCAGGGTCTCACCCTTTTTAATGGACGAGGTCGCCTGATCCATGAATATAACACGTCCACCCAAACGTTGCATGGCTGCGGCAAAACTACAACTGGTTCGTGTGCTAACCTCAAAGAATATGGCAGCCATTATTTTGCCACGTAAAATATCATCCACCGGACGATCTTTAATCACACGCGACTTTAACAATTGAGCCAAATTAAAAATATCATTCAATTGCTCCTTGTTAAACATATCCACCGATAGAATATGTTTGCCCAAAAGGCTATGAGCCACCGCATTAACTGGCGCTGCTCCGGCATTCTTTTGCAAATAATCCCGAAGTGTGGCATTGCTGGATGAGTCCAGACGCACTCGAGGACTGGGCGAAATGGGACGTAGGAAATTACTCGCCGAGGCATTCAAATCATCTACAAAATGTACGCTGGTCTTTACAGAACCCGATGGATCGGTCAATAAACGGGCAAATGTATCATTGGCATCCTTATCACTGGGCAAATCAGTGCTTAAATCGGTTAAAGAAATCTTTGTCTCGGCCGCAGAAGAGGAAGCAGCCACAGATCTTTCCAAATATTGTTTGGCATTGTATTGAGGACTGCGTACATTTTGGCCATAGCCGGGTTGGACCAACACTTGGCCATCGATATAGGCCACCTCGCCGCGTAAGACCACACGATGAACACGGCCCTTGACCTTGGTGCCATGGAAAGGCGACCAGCCCGCCTTGGTCTTCAGATCGTTGTTATTAATGGTCCACTCTTCGTCAATGTCAATTTCCACATAGGTTTGTGGCTGTTCCGGCAGATTGAAGATTTGCCTGGGATTGCGATAAAACTTGCGTTTAATATCCTCGAGCGTAAGTCGACCATCGTTGACGGCTTGAAGCAACAGGGGCAAGATGGTCTCCAGTCCTGGGAATCCTGGCGGTGGGCGTTCCGATTCCTTTTCACTTAGCGTATGCGGAGCATGATCTGTGGCAAACACATCAATGTACTCGAGATTTTCCCACAAGGCCTCCTGATCTTCCAGGGAGCATAAAACCGGACGCACCTCACTCATGCCCGAGCCCAAGCGCTCAAAGTCCTTGGTGGAGAGGAACAAATGATGGGGGCAAACCTCACAGGTGACACGAATGCCCTTCTCCTTGGCCGCCCGTATAATCTGAATCTCCTCCTTGCGGGCCACATGACAGATATGCACTGGTCTGTCCAGCATATGGGCCAGCAGGATAATGGCGGCCATAGTCTGTTTCTCGGCATGACAAACAATGGGCGCCCGTTTGGGCCAATGGCTCAAATGCTTTTGCCAAATGGACATGTCCCGCATACGCAAGGTGCCAAAGGTATCGTTCAAATACATTTTCAAGCCACAGGCCTGCGAGGCCAACTCATGGGCATTCGACCAATTCGCGTCTGAGGCCCCCAAATACAGGGCATAATCACAGCGTGCCCCATTTTTGGCCAGCTCCTGGAACTGGCCAAAAGTCTCTCGATCCACGATCGATGGCGAAGTATTTGGCATGGCACAAACCATGGTGACGCCACCAGCCAAGGCAGCTGCTGTGCCACTGGCAAAGTCTTCCTTATGGGTGGCGCCAGGCTCACGCAAATGCACATGGACATCAATGAAGCCGGGCAAGGTGACAATGCGCCTGGAAGTCATGCAGTCTGTGTGGGTCTTCATGGCCGGCTTGCAGCCAGTCACACGCATCGATTCAACCAATAGTTTTGTGCACTTGACATCGGTGACCAGGGGAATGGAATAGTCCACGGCCAGGCGGCGTGTACGATAGCCATGAGTCATAAAGGCCGAGACACTAAAATGGCAATTCAAATTTAAATTCGAAAAATCAAAGTCTGTGTGTAAAATATTTGAATTTACCGTCTGGCTCCACCGCCACGCATGGGCAAATTAATGACAAGATCAAATTGTTTATTGGCCAGAAATTCGGCCAGATGACACAATTCGCCATTGATGTCATCGGGTGTAGTTTTGTCAAAGGTCCATTGCACGGATTCAACCTGCGGAAATAGGAAATGAAAGGGAGTGCCCACGGTTCAATGCCAAATAAATAACAATAAAGAATCGATAAGTGTTTTACACACACATTTTCGCTGATAAGAAATCTTATCTCGGCAATCAATCGGTGGTTAACAGACAACAATCAAGACAAAAGTCAATTCAATCAGTATCAATTAGACAGACCGACGACGACTCATCATCAGAACTTTCTTGCTCTCGGTTAATTATGGGCTGTTCTTGTTCCAAGCCTGGCTCAAAGCTGGAAACACCAGGCGCCTTGCACCAGTTGCAGCAACAACATAATCACAATTATCAGAATAAGGCACAAAAACGTCGCCAGGTTGAAAGAACTCAAAAACGTTTGGCCAAATTACACAAAAGCAATCGAAATCGAAAAAATAACAAAGGTCCCAGACAAAATTCTCATAATTCAGCGAATATCTCCA
This sequence comes from Scaptodrosophila scaptomyzoidea, assembly GCA_035078625.1. Lineage (NCBI taxonomy): Eukaryota > Metazoa > Arthropoda > Insecta > Diptera > Drosophilidae > Scaptodrosophila > Scaptodrosophila scaptomyzoidea. Next base: position 21,917 of record JAWNPY010000077.1, read on the forward strand.
ATCATTTAAAGCCTCAATTGCGACTACTTGGTGGCAGCAATGGCAGCAGTCCCACTGAATGTGCCAGCGCCTTATATGCTCGAACTTTGGAGCAACAACGCAAGGAACATCAATTGGTTATTGAAAGAAATACCAAATATCAATTGGAAGAGAATTTTCATGGTTTTGTGCTCAATCAATTGATTTTGATGACACAATTTTTTGGTTATTTTGAATTGGAATTAGCCGCCATGGATGAACAATATCAGTTGAGGCTTAAAGAGAATTTACAACAATTTACCGAACAGTCAATAATACCAGCGAATGCCATTGATGCTGTGGTGGCCAAAAGAATCAAGTTTAGACCTTTGTAAGTATGCCAAGATGATAACCTACAATACTATTTATTTTTTTTTATTTTTTTAAATAGAAACGATAAACTAAAGACTCCGGAATTGCTGCAAAAACCCTTGACCTATGTGGTCTTTGAGAATGTGGACATTGCACGACCCAATGATGCCAATTATGATTCCATAGCCACTTTGTGTAAGGTTCTGCTGGAAACAGACTATTATCGATCGACGCCTTGTTCCCTGCCATATACCCAAATGTTGGAGCAGACACGCTGGAAGGGCTACGTACGCCTGAGGCTCAGGGAACAGGCCAAAATTCAGCGTCAGTCCAGCCAAGATGATGGCGAAGTCTATACGGATGCTAGTTCTGGTTATAGCACAGCAGCCAGCAGCATTTATAGCTCAAGGAAACCAACTGCGACAAGCAAACAGTTAAAGGAAGGCGATTATGATCATGTTTATATATCACGCATGAATAATCATTTACCTATGGCCGAGTTAAGTTTAGGCAAATCTGGCCTTAAATTGGAACCAAATAAATTGCCAGAGATTTGCATATCAAGTCTTTCAAGCTTTGTGGAGCCTTGGCTAGAGCCCAGCGATGATGAAGATGAGGATAATGACGACAATGATGACAACAACGAGGAAGATAATCCTGAAGGGGAACATCCAAAGGAGGAGGTGGAGGAGCAGGGGGAAGAAACAGCAAATGCTACTGATTTTGATGACTATGAAACTGTCCAGGTGCTGCGCCAATATCGCATCGAACAGGAACGTCGACGTATGCTGCTACAACAAAACTATCTCAATTCCCGTCAATTTATGAACTATTTTGGTGAGCTAATGCGTCAGCAATTGGCTCCTTTATTGCGCATACCATCTAATCATTTGGGCAAAAGTACATATCGTGGCTGTAGCATTTATACGGAAGAGGGCGAAATAATTCCAGCCATACATATACCCAACAGTTGGCCCGAATGCGCCTTTGAGTACAAGTTGCGTTCACGACCGATTGTAACCAATTTGCATACCGGCGAACAATTCCAATGGCCCACTTTGGAAATGCGTAAACGTGTGGAGTCCTTTGGCTATCATGTCATACCCGTAGGCTATACACCCAAAGCAGGACATAATCCCTTTCGTGAGCTGGAATGGCGCATTATCTTTCCACAGGCTGAGCTTTATTTGGAACGTCAATTGACTCGCACTCAATTGAAAATCTATATGCTAATGAAGGCTCTGGTCAAAACGTTTGTGGAGCCACATGAAAAGGGTCAGATCATGGGTCATGCCATGGAACATTTGCGTGCCCATTTATTTTGGGAATGTGAGAAACATTACAATGACTGGCCAGAGGAATTTTTGGGTGAAGTCCTGGTGCGTTTTGTCCAGAGTTTTGCCAATTGTCTGGCCAAAAAGGAGCTGCAGGATTATTTCATTATACGTCGAAATCTTTTTGAGCATGTCTCGGAAGATGGTTTAATGGCCTTGCATTCAATTATGTCTGGCATTGCCGAGCAGCCATTAATGCATGTACTCATTGCCTTAAGGAATCTGGAACATGGCCCAGATTTTTATCCCAAGCTCAATTATCGTCGACTCTATGAAAATATTGTGACACAGGATCATTTTCAATTATGCAGTTGGGCTAAAAATGCACGTCCCATTTTAACTCAAGATCCAATCGATATTCCAATTGCAAAACCATCTATTTCCAGCTGTGATAGCGATGGTTTTTTGGGCATCCAAAAGCATCGGGAACGCACAAAGGGCAATTTACGGCAACAAACTCAAAAACTACGTGCCCAACAAATACAACAGAAAATGGCTGAGAAGAATCGACGTGAATCCATTGAATCCTGGGATATAGATCTAACTCCGTCCAAAAAAGTTTCCGAATTTAATAATGGCCTTGAAATACTACGACGTACAAATGTCTTGGAACTTTTGCTTGATCATTTCCTTCAAATGATTGAGAAAGCCAATGAATTTGGTAATCTTCAGCATAGCCATTTGTTCTTAGAACAAGCTATGATCTTAACTCAGTTATATAAGCAGCTGGGCTGTGATCAGAATGCCCAGAAATATATGGAATCTTTGGATAAAGCAGCACACACCATAGAACTTGTACGTGATAATTCTAGGCAGGGTTTCAAAAGTATTTTATTAGAGCCTACACCGCCAGCTTTGCCCCAAAGACTACCCGGAAGTTCAACTCCCAGACGGAAATCTCTCAAATTTATGGATCAGGTGGTGGAAATACCCGCAGGTCAAATACAAAAACCACAAAGCCATCTACCCACGCCCAGTATTCTACGTAAATCGCTTGCTACTAATGAAATCGTTAAAGAGGATATTGAATCTAAAGATTCCGAACAGGAAACTACTGATAATGCGAATCCATCAACTTCTAAATTAACTACATTCCTTCAGGGCATTAAGGTAGACTCAGAAGCTGCTCAAATGCTAAGCAATAAATCTGAACAATTTCTACAGGCCCTGACGCCTAATTTGAAAGGTTCGGATTTCCAGGAATTAATTAAAAAGAAAGCACAGTCATTGAAAAGTGTGCTAAATCAAAACAAGTAGAAATTAATGGTTATTATCAATAGAAAATGAATAAATTATCTATAACTTGGCAAGGTTTAAATATTTAATAGTTTTCACTAAACAAGGAAATTAATTTATAAGAAAAACGAATACTTCAAACCTCAATTGAGCATCATAGGATTTACTATTTTTGCTAAAAGTTATATGAATATTTTAACCTTTATCCTTTAAAGATTTTTATAAAAGCTTGTCTAGAATTTAGATTTATCAAAGATAAAAAATATAATTATTAAAAAACTTACATCAACGCCATGTTCAGCATAAAAATCTCCTGTGCCCATGGAAGCATACAATTTGTAGCCCATTTTGGCCAAATCTCGTATTGAAGGCAAAAGTTCCATTTTATGCTGCAAATAAAAATTGATTAGATTCCAAATTAATAGGTATGCAAAATTATTTAAGCTTACCTTAAAGCTGCCAATAGAGAGTAAAATGGCATTTTTAGGTATTAAAAATCCTGTGGACATCATGGCCTTTAAATAGGCCTCATAGCGATTGTCACCAAAGCAGGCCACCTCGCCAGTGGAGGCCATTTCCACACCCAATTGGACATCGGCACCGGCCAAACGGGAGAAACTGAATTGAGGAACTTTAACGCCAACTTTGCCAACGCCATGTAAAACATCGACAGGTTCCACAGACATGCCCACAATTGCCTGAGTGGCTGTGGCCACAAAATCATGATCCAAAGTCTTGGAGACAAAGGGAAAGGATCGCGAAACACGCACATTGCATTCAATCACCTTCAATTCATTGTTCTTGGCAATGAGTTGCATATTGAATGGTCCCGTGACATCTAAAACAGCGGCCAAATCACGGGTAATACGCTTAATGGCCTCCAGAGTCTCAGCATTAAGATCTTGCGGCGGAGTCACCAATGTGGCATCCCCCGAATGGACTCCGGCATTCTCCACATGCTCGGATACGGCCATACAGAGAATTTGACCATCAGCAGCCACAGCGTCCACATCAATTTCCTTGGCCTCGGTAAGGAATTTGGAAATAACCACTGGATGCTCGCGGCTTACCTCTGAGGCGGCATTTAAATAGGTTTCCAAGTCCTGGTTCGAATAGGCCACATTCATGGCTGCTCCCGACAAAACATACGAGGGACGCACCAAACAAGGATAGCCAACTTCTTCACAGAACTCGATGGCTGATTGCAAATTGGTTAGCTCCTTCCAACGTGGCTGCAAAATGCCCTTGCGATCCAACATGCGTGAGAACTTGAAACGATTTTCGGCACAATCAATTGACTCGGGTGAGGTGCCCAAAACTTTGGCCTGCTGGCGATGCAAATCCATGGCTATATTATTGGGCAATTGTCCGCCCATGGAAAGTATAATGCCATCCGATTTCTCCATTTCATAGATATCCATGACAACTTCAAAGCTAATTTCCTCAAAGTACAAACGATCGCACATATCATAATCGGTGGATACTGTCTCCGGATTATAATTGATCATAATGGTCGATTTGCCCAGATTGCGCAATTCCCGTAAACAGCCCACGGCACACCAGTCAAACTCCACCGAGGAGCCAATACGATAAACACCCGAGCCCACAACTATGGTGTGTCCGCCGGGGAATTGCAAGTCGTGTTCCGAGGCATTATACGTATTATATAGATAATTCGTGCTCGCCGGCCATTCTCCGGCTACGGTATCAATCTGTTTGACAAAGGGTTTAATGTTCATTTCCAGTCGCTGTTGCCGTACAGCCAATTCAGTGCTTTTCGTGGCCGTGGCTATCTGCTTGTCAGCGAATCCCAATCGCTTGGCTTGCAGCAGAATTTCGGCCGTCAACTGATTACCAGATATTTCCAATTTGCCATAGAAATTGATGATATTCTTGAGTTTATGCAAAAACCATTTATCAATTTTGGTCAGCTCATGCAGCTCCTCAATGGATATTTGCGCTTTCAGGGCAGCAGCCAAGACAAAAGGTCGCCGATCTGTGGGCTCCGACAATAAGTCTTTATCCACGGCAGCCACATAAGGATCAAATCCTTGGACATCGCCATCAACCATGCGCAAGGCTTTTTGAAAGGCTTCTTCGAAATTACGGCCAATTGCCATTACTTCGCCAACGCTCTTCATCGAGCTACCAATATTTTTGCTAACACGCACAAATTTAGCCAAGTCCCAGCGTGGTATTTTGACCACACAATAATCCAAGCTCGGCTCAAAACACGCCGTAGTATCGCCAGTCACCGAGTTCTTAATATCTGGCAGGGGAGTGCCCAGAGCTAATTTGGCTGCCACATAGGCCAAAGGATAACCGGTTGCCTTGCTGGCCAACGCTGAACTTCTGGATAAACGTGCATTTACCTCAATTATGAAATACTCCTCCGAATTGGGATTCAACGCATATTGTATATTACATTCGCCCACAACGCCAAAGTGTCGGATTACCTTTAAGGCTGTGGTGCGCAGCAAATTATATTCCCGATCGGACAAAGTTTGTGAGGGAGCCACCACAATACTCTCGCCCGTGTGTATGCCCAAGGGATCCAAATTCTCCATATTGCAAACGGTAATGCAATTATCATAGGCATCTCGCACGACTTCGTATTCAACTTCCTTCCAGCCTTTGAGGGATTTATCAATAATCAATTGGCTGGAATGGGCCAAGGCCTGCTGGGCTAAAGTCTCCAGTTCGGACTCGTTATCAGCGAAACCCGAGCCCAGACCGCCCAAAGAAAAGGCAGCACGAGCCATTACAGGATAGCCAAGGCGACTGGCTGCCTCCAAGGCCTCAGCCACCGAATATACAGCCTCGGAGGGGGCCACCTGTTCGCCAATTTCATTGACTCGCTGGGCAAAGAGCTTGCGATCTTCAGTCTCAATTATGGATTGTATCGGTGTGCCCAAAATGCTAACATTATATTTGGCAAAAATTCCGGCACGTTCCAATTCGACGCCACAATTGAGAGCAGTCTGACCGCCAAAGGTTAGAAGGACGCCATTGGGCCGCTCCGATTTGATTACCTCTTCGACATAGTGCGGTGTCAAGGGCAGAAAATAGCATTTATCAGCCATGCCCTTAGAGGTTTGCACCGTGGCTATGTTGGGATTAATAAGCACCGTTTGTATATTACATTCACGCATGGCTTTTATGGCTTGCGACCCGGAATAATCAAATTCTCCGGCCTGTCCGATTGAGAGGCCTCCCGAGCCGAGTATCAAAACCTTGCGTGGCTTTTTAATTGGCACACTTTGTGATTTGGGCTCGAAGCACAGACGACTATTAATTAGCTCGGGTATCGAAGCATTTTGATTTTTAATGGCATCTAGAAAGACATCAAACAGGAATTCCGTATCCTGGGGACCAGCATGATGTTCGGGATGAAATTGAACCGAAAAATAGGGCTTTGTTTTGTGTACAATGCCTAAAAACAGAAAAAACATAAAATATAAAATCGTATATAATTGAGAAATTCGAAATTGAAATGTTCACCTTCATTGGTATTATCATTGACATTGACAAACAATTCCTCCCAGTCGTTGGGCAACTTGGCCAGATCCACGGCATAGCCATGATTCTGTGAGGTGAGCAGACAGCGTCCAGTACTGCGATGTAGACAGGGAAGATTGTGACCACGATTGCCATATGTCATCTTGTAGGTGGAACAGCCAATGGCCGTGGCCAGCAATTGATGGCCCAAACAAATGCCAAAAATTGGCTTATTACCCATACGAATTACACGTTTCACTTGATTGACAATTTCCTCACAACTCTCGGGATTACCGGGACCATTGCATAGAAACATGGCATCAAATTGACTCTCATCCAGTTGGCTGCCCCAAGGCAGCAATTGCACAGATGCGCCGCGTTGCAGCAAACAGCGCACTTGATTCAGCTTAATGCCCGAATCCAAAATGGCAATACGCGGTCCCCCAGACACACTGAACTTCATCTCCGTCCTGATGGAACACTCCTTGGCCAAATTACGTATATTGGGATCTTCAAATGTCAAATCCTTTGTGACCTTCTGCACCAGACGACCAAGCATGCTGCCCTTCTCACGTAGCTTCTTGGTCAGGGCACGGGTATCAATGCCACTGATTCCGGGCACATTGTGTTGGCCCAACCATTGCGATAAGGTCTGCTGAGAGCGCCAATGCGAAGGTGTTGTGCAAATTTCACCCACAACTAAGCCAGCCACCTGAACTTTACCCTCAAGCCATTCAAAGTGCTCGGGTATTCCATATTTATCCACTTCCTTTGCATTCGGCACACCATAATTGCCAATTAGTGGATAGGTAAGTACCAGAATTTGGCTGCTATAGGAACGATCTGTCAAGGCCTCTGTATAGCCAACCATGCCGGTTTGAAAGACAACCTCGCCGCCAGTCTCTGTCTCTTCGGCTCCAAACGAAGAGCCTGGCATGGCCGTGCCATCCTCAAGAACTAAATAGCAATTTAGTTTGGAAGCAGACATTTCAAGGCACTTGAAAAGAAAATCAAATTAAGCCTTTGCTTATTATTTTATTTAATTCAGACATTTTTTCACTCTTATATAAGTGGATAAATGTTCAAATTTCAATAATAAACAGAAATTTGATTATATTGGCATTTTATGAAAATCGTAAACATATTTAAAATTCATAATAAAGAAATATACTATTTGTAGTAAACTTGATTGTCTGAGAATTTTTCAAGTATTTTTCCCGAACTCAGCATAAACATTTTTTTTTGTAGTTTATAAAAAAATAATTCGCTGTGAATAAAACAAATAGTTTTTTTCCTAGTTCAAAGATAAGCTTTTATTTAGAAGAATAATTAGTTGAGAATTACAAGTTCAATGTGGAAAAAATATTTAATAGAATTTTTGATTCAATCCAACTGGATTTGTCTCTAAAATATTTGGAATTTTTCTTAACAAAAAGAAAAAAAGAAAGAAAATAAATAAATATTCTTTTTTTTGGCCTTTTTTCTTACTCAACTCTGCCCAAGAATAGTTTTGAGTGTCAATTCACAAAAAATAAATAAAAACTTTTCAGTCTATAATTTTTTTTTAAACAAAAAATCCAAGTAACAAAAAAATACCTAAAAATCAAAATAATAACAGGAAAAAAAACAAACGCAAACAGGTTTATTTTTTACCTCCTCCCCCACCCACCAAAAAACGAAAGGATGATGTTTGGTTAACTCAGATAACTGTCTCCGTCTGATTCCGATTGTTTTTTCTGTCCCATATTGAATAGAATTTTTGTTGAATTGTTGCTTGAAACTGAAGCCCCAATAAAAGTAAATAAGATTCTCAGAGCATTGAAAAAACAAAACTCTTATCAGTTGCAATGCCGACTGTATTATTTGTTTTTTATTTTTGTTTAATTTACACTATAAAAGGGAAATAAAACTGATCGGGAATGCGTCGCTCCATTTACTGGCAACGCATTCAATTTAAAATATTCTTTTCTTACATATGTATGTATGTGTATGGAAATGTACGCACACACACACAAAAGTAGATTGAAACGTGAATGTCAATTTCGTTTAATAAAAACCGGATTGATAAACAAAAAAAAAAAACAAATATATATTTTTTAACAATTTCCAGCCGCTTCAACACATACTAAAGTAAAGGCTTATTTATTTAAATATCTGCGCATCTTCCCTTTTTAAGTCTAAGCGTTAAATGTAAATTAATTCGCACTTACATTTTGTGTCCAAAGATTGTTTCAAAATGAAAGAAAAACTACGTAAAAAACAGTTATTACCAAGCTAAGGCTAAGCACGTGGCTTTTCTAAAATTGAAAGCAGCCACCGCGAAACACTCAACAAAATCAACCGCATCAACTCGGCATGAAGAAACGACTGAAAAAAAAATAAATTAAAGTTAACCTAAGCTTTGTTGATAAGACCAGGAACAACGATGCATTTATCGATATTTCGATATACAAAAACGGAGCCGCCAATTTATTTTTTGAATTGAAACAAATCTAGTGTGACCGTTTTAATAAAACAATATAAACAAATTCTTTTTTTTTTATAATAAAAAAATTATAATATTAATAAAAATAATTGTAATAATACACAAAAAAAAAAAACGGAACAGGAATATATTTAAAAAGATACATTCATATATAATATAAATATTTATGTGTGCTAGCCAATCTCAATTTTTAAATGCACTTTATGACTCTCTAGCTGTATAAATATTTTGATATATAAAAAAAATGTATTGTATTTAATTTGGAAATGGAGTAAAATGCAAATTACATTTGGTAAATCAATCATTTAGTGCATTTTGATATATTTTATATACATTTATTATATATATTTTAAATCCAGTTAAACATTGGTCGGCGCATCCATGCCACAGATTACGGACTTGACCACTGAGGCAGCCGACAAGGCAGCATAATTTTGCCATTTTCTCGTGGACATGCCATCTTTGTAATCGGAAATGCCCTTGATTAAAATAAAACTCTCCCGGCAATTGCCAATGATGCTGTCCAGGACAGAGCTCATTTCCACATCTGTGGCCAGCAGACCGTATTTGCGAGCAAATTGAGTGCGCAACTCATCGCTGCGCACCAGATTTCTGCCCGAGCCAATTGGGCCCAAATGCAGGCGCAGCCTGGGCAGGCCATCTATCTCATCGCTGGCAATCGGATGAGCCACTTCAATGACCTCATTGTTGCCAATATTCATAAACAATTTGTCGGTCTTGGCATCTGGCCTATTGAAATCACACTCGGTTCTCTGATGCAAAGTGTGAAGTGCATTTTTTAAATAATTTTCCCAGGGTCGTTTCAATTCCATATTGGCCTGCAGACTTTCGGCAATTTGTTGCAGTGAATCATTGACCGGGAAATAAGTTTTCACATCCTCGCCACTTTGATAAACATAAACATATGGCTTTTCCTTGCTGAAAATTATCCAAGAAAAAAATAATATAAATAAATATACAATTCTATAGAATTTTGCTATGTATAATATATTTCCCACCTGCTAGTCAAGGCTCGCTGTTTGTCTACATAGGAAATTACAACGTCTCCTAGACGCACATGCTTCTTATAGTCTGTGTAGTGGGGCACTCCACCTGCCACGCCCACCAGAAACACATAATCAATTTTCTGAAATGTGCCCAGCAGACGTGTGGTTGTATTGCCCGTTGCGGTCATTGCCTCTCGCGTGCTGCCCACCGATGGCAATTTTGTGCTCACAATGCGATGGGCACCGATATTGCCCAAAGTATAAACATTTGATTCGCCTGTTGTGGATAAAAAATAAATCATAGGTAATTATTGAAGGGAAATTTTGACAAGAAAATATAATAGGGACAATCACAAAACCAAAAGTTAATTAATAATAAAATGCAATAAAACCCAAATTAAATGATTTACAAAATAAATTAAAATACAAATACTTTTTTCAAACATTTTAAATAGTACAAATCTTTTTTTTTTTAATTCAGAAGTTTTAATTGATAGAAAGTTTGAAAAGAGTAAATAAAAATTAGTCAAGTCACTTAAAAATAAAAAACAACAACTCACGACACAAAAATACCATAAAACCACAAAAAAAAACAAAACAAAACAAATATGTAGAGGACAATTTTTAAGCTGCTTACCAAATCTTCTTTTCTTTTTAGATTTTTTAAGTGAGTTCGTTAAATTTGAGTCGGAATCTAAATGTTGTGTTATTTTTTTGAACAAATATAATTTTTTTTCAGCAAGAAAAATACATAAATATATTATTGTTGTTGTTGTTGTTGGTCGGGAGATTTTGTGTTTTTGGGGAGAGGGGAGATCATGCCATTAAGATATTCAAACATTTGCAATAACGAGATGGTTGGAGAATAGAGAAAGGGGGAGAGGAAAGAGAAAACGATTAGTAAATTTTAGCAACTCTGATTTTGGTTAATTCGTAAACTTTCTTATAAATGAAATTCAAGCTAAAGATCCACACTTACCGACTGTTGTATAGCGTACAAATGTTTCTTTATTTTCGAGCATGGCATCTACGGCCAATTTCTCACAATACTGGGCCGTAATAATGGCAATGGTGGGCTGTTTATTCGAGGCTATCGTTGGCATTTGTTTGACCACCTTAATGTCTTTGTCCTCGTAATGAATACGGGTATAGGCATTGTATTCCATGGACTTGATAAGGCCACGTTCTTGCAGCGAAACAAATACCAACATGACATCCTGCTCATTCCAGCCATAATCTCTGCAAATTAATTAATATTTAATCAAAACAGTTGATTTATATTGCTTAATTAAAAGAAGACTCACTTGGCCAAATCTTCGGGTGATACGGGATTTGGATAGGCCTGTTCAATTAATTCCAGAACCTTTTCTTGCGTCAAGGGTGGATATTCAATTTGTAATTCCTCCAAAGAAACTAAGGAAAAGGAATATAAATTAAGATATTTGAGATAAGTACAATTTGTAATTTATTTTGGTATGTTTTTGTATTTAGGCAGCAGGATAAATTAGGCAAAATTAGGGACTAGCATTAGAATGGGAGTGGGAAGAGTGCAAAAAGGGGGCGGCGCTCTGACATTATTAGCCTTGCAACTCGACACAAAAAGAGCTGGGTTAAATACCATCCACCTACCCTTTCCCACCCCCACACCCAAAGAAGATGAACGATAAGAGCAACGATAAACGAACGAAGTGAACAAAGAACTGAATCCGTTTTGAACAAAAACAACTCTGTTTTCATATTAGATTTAGCTTTTATTTGTTGTTATTTAAATTTGATGGTGCTTATTTCGTTTGTTTTCTATTTGTTGTTAATAGATTAACATAAGTGTGCGTGCTTTAAGGAACAAAATAAAAAGAACAACAACAAAAGGAAAAAAATCAACACGTACAAATTAAACGAAGCTGGCAATTATTTGTTTCTGGGTTAAAACGAGTAATAACAACATCATTTTGAAAGTTATCAAAATTTATCAAAGGTTAGTTGCATGGTTGCATTTATTATTGTTTTATTATTAGGTATTATTTTCGCCTGGCACTCAATTGCTCAGTATACATGTCCAGCCAAATGGCTTTCATCAGATTGTCGCCATCACCTGTTTTTTGTTGCGCCAATAGCGCCTCCTCGAACTTTCGATTACAGTCACCATAACAGTAGATGATGTAGCCATCGCGTGCTATATAGTATATATAAATCAATATCAAATTGATCACAATATATATAACAATATATATCAAACAAAAAAAAAGAAGGGAGATGGCAAATTGACAGAGACAAGGAGAGGGAATTCATCATAGTTTTGGAGATAAATCAAATTGGAATTTTCACTTACGTGGACGTGAAGGTGGAGCTGAAGTTTCTTCCAGAATACGCAATTCAATTTCAATTGATTGAATTTCTGAATAACCTTGTTGTAATAATTTCATAATCTTCTTAATAAAACCCACATAATCTGAAAGTATTGAAATAAAAAAATAGATATTTGCAAGTAAATGAATTAATTAATTCAATTTTATACCTCGTGGAAAATCTTGTGGACTGACTAATTCCTTGAAAAAATCCTGGGCTATGTGAGCCTGTTTCTCATCATTGGTCAACCAGTCGCGAAACCAAAAACGCAAAGTTCTCGACTCCTGTGAATGTTTGCCCGTATTGGCGCTGACTAGAAAGACTCGAAATTCCAAAGATAAGGCAGCCGCCTTACTATTACTCTTTTGCCCAGCCATTGTATCCTTGTTGATAATAATGCCCGTGTGATCGCCACCAGCCACATGGACACGATCATTGATCTCATCCACGAGCTTCCTCTCAATCAAAATGATGGTGCTATTGGCAGTCTTACCCCGGGGCGTCATTACGACCTGTTCTGTGAGCGGCAGCTTTGGAACTGACTTGATTGCCGTAGGCGACAAGGATGTCGACTGGTTGCTGTCTGTTTTGCTATTGTTGTAATTGTTGGTGGCACTACCATTCGCCAATGGAGTTCCACTATTGCCATTTGCATAACTTAAAGTTGACGTTTTGTTTGGCTTGGGTGGAGGCGGAGGTGGCGCCATTTGTATTTGACTTCGTTGAGCTGACATATTTTTTTTGTTTTTCGTTCTTTTTTAGGGGGTTTTTATCTCTGCCAAGAACAACCTTGAGTCGTGCCAAAAATATACCTAAAAAAAACAAATACAAATATATACATATATGTAAGTATATATATCCATATCAATTTCTATATGTTTGTCGGTCTGGGTCTGGTTAGTTCGTTTGTTTGCCACTATATCATATTGCAACCCCCAACGCCTTGGTTTCAAATCCATAAATAATTGTAGTTGTTTGTTGTTGTTGTTTTTGGTCTCTAGTCACGTCACCTGTTCTACTTTGTTTTCTTGCTATTATTATTATTATTATTTTTGCCCTAGTGGCAATTGCGTTTCTACTTAAAAAGAAAATCAATATTAATTCCAATTTTTCTTTTTAAGAGCTCAAGTGAAAGTGCACGCAAGTTTCAATTAACCCCCAAGAGAAAAAATATATATGTGTATAATCCCCAAAGGAATGTGAATTCCTTTTGATTAATTAGCTTAAAAGTTTTTAGGGACGACTGTACTTTTTTTTAGCATAAATTCAAATTCCATTTCTAGGTTAGATCTTTAAAGATTTCTAAAACTGAGAATAAAAACAATTTTATTGTATTTTTAAAATCGACTATAAAAATTGTTCAACACTTTTAAGGTTAATGTCTTTTCAAGCAAAAATACCAAAAGTCAAAATTGGGTCGAAAATGCCGCCTTTTATTGTCACCACACCCTCTGAAAAGTCAGTGAACCCCTTAATGGGACCTGGCCCAGCTCAACTACCCTTAAAAATGCAACACACACACACACGTACAATTAAAGCCCATTTCACTTTCAATAAAATACCAGCGAAAAAAAAGGGTGGCCACCTAAAAGGTTTTTGAACTTGCATTTCTTATTTACTTTTTTTTTTTTGGAGTTTAACCAATTTGACACAGAAGCTAACGGTAACCAATAAAGTTACAAGACTGACAAGCATTTGTATCTATTATCATCAATTCAAGAACTCGCAACAGGGAATTTTCCGGTTATAAATTGGAGTTGCTGATGGCCGGAAATGATTTACTCGTCTGCAATTTCAATTAAGCACAAAAAAAAAATGAGTAGCAAATAAAAAGGGTTACTTTAAATACATTTTAAAATCAAAATTATATGGTATATTGGTAGAAAATACCACAACCTTTTGTACTTGAGTTTTGTAGTCTTGAAAAAATGCAACCATGCATATCAACTTGAATATGGGCTAATATTGAGTAGGGTGTGTCTTGGATGATTTCTCTACAAAACTTGGCTTGTTTTAAGAACGAAAAATAATAGAGTTTTGGATCAGCGATTTTAATAACACACGGGCAAAGTTTTAGTTTTATTTTCTACACAACTTTAATTGAGGGCGCGGTTGGAGAATACTCTTAACTTTGAAATACTTGGAAACTTTAAAAATTAGCTACAATCGATTCATTAAGTTTAAGTTTAATTTAAATAATTTTAAAGAGTTTTTGGTAGTTTTGATAGTCTCATAAATTATTTCTATAATTCAAATTGATTATATAGTTAAATTTAGTTTTAATATTAGCAAATTAATGGGGATTTTCCAAAATAAAAACAATGATGAATTAGACTTGAAAGCCATCAATTATATTTTCCCACATAAACGGAAATACACAATTTTAATTGTTTTATTTGTTTGTCAACACAAATGTGGAAGTCTAATAAATTTTATATTTTTCAACTATTTCAATATACAACATTTTTATTTCTTTTTTTTTTTTGGGTTCTTTTTATATTGAAAATTTCAATTGGATTGAAAGTTAAATATAAAATGACACACATTGTGGGGGCGTTAACAAACTTGGCGGACTTAATTGCCACACGGAAAGTTTCAGCAATCGTAAAATTGCTGCAATATTTTGGTTTGTAAAAAAAAAAAAAATTTATTGGCTTTGAAATAGGGCGGCGCACACAATAAGAAGAAGAAGATCTGACAGTAAAAAAAAAAAAAAATTTCATCACAATTTTGTTTGTCAATTTGATCTGACTAATCTGAATGGATAATAAAATGAGTCATTAGTTTGACTAAGCCATTAAAACCGGTGAACTAAAATATATTTATAAATCTCTAGAATTGAATTAATTGTTTTCAATTGTAATTGTAATTTATTTTATTTTAAACTTGCTAAACGCATGCATAATTTTTAATTTAATCTCCAAAGTTCTTTTTGTTCTAAAATCATTAAATTCTAGTTAAAAATTCCTCGTGTTTCAAAACTTAGGATCAGTCCAAAATAAAATAAAAATATATACTTAAGTATATATGTATATTTTTGTAAACAGAGTGTATAAAAGCAAAGAGAGCAAAACCAAGTACAATTTCTATAAATAAAATTCCATTCCATACATTGTGAGGTTTTAATTATTTTTTGTTTTTACTTTTACTGCATATTGTAAATGTCTAGACTGACCACAAATTATTTAGAATTTTTAATAAAATTTAGCTAAATTTATTTAGCTAAATATTTTGGAATTTTTTTTGGCCAGGGAATTAGAAATTTTTCATAGCAATTTTTAATTGCGCTGCTTTCTATAAATATTTGGATAGGTTTATAGTTTCAAATAGCTTTCAGTTTCAGTAAATCACATAAACTAGGATTGTATAAGTCAGAGAGTCATATAACGTGCCTGGTTTTATTTTTTTAATTACCAATTTAAAGTGCAAAAAAAACTAAATGACAATAAAATTGGAAAAAAGCAATGTAATCTTTGCCCCATTGGACAACAGTTCTGTCAATTAATTAACCTCATTTAAACAAATATACAATATATTTGTAATTTGATTGAATGAATTTTAGCAATTGCAATTGATGTGAATTGAGAGATTGTTTTTAAATCAATTAAAACTGTTTTAAATGATGTAACAACAACAAAAACAAAGTGCAATGATTAATTTTTGGACTCAGAATTCAATGATTCAATAGAAATTTACGTGACTCTAAGCAAATCTTCCATCATACTCGGTATAATTTACAGCCATTTAAATATATTGTAGATCGTTTATACAAGTAATTTTATAGCTCACTTTAAGCTTAGCTTAACTTTTAAATTGATAAGCAAATTGAAACACGTAATTCCAACAAGGCAAACCGGAAACGGGTTATAATGTTTAACCGAGACTCTTTCTCATATCTAAAAAAAAAACCAAAGCAATTTTTGCATTTTAAACTGATTGGAGGACGAATGTTTGCACTACAATACACAACAAATAAATTGACTCATATTTTATTATCAAACATATACAAATTGTTAGTGAAGGCAATAATAATAATAATTCTAATAATCAAAAGAAGGGGAACTTTAAAAATAATTGAAAGTCTCTAGAAATTTAAGAAAAATACAGAATATAAACCTAAAAAGGACAGATCATTGGATGGAATTTTTCTTATATTAAACTTGTTTTAAGTTTGAAAGAAATTTAGCTTAGTTTGGAAACGACTTTTTGGCTTAAAAAGAAAAAGAAATTTTAGAGCTTTAATTGGAAAAGTGTTTGAATAAATAAACTATTAAAATTTAAACCAATTATCAGGCAAAGAAATCAAGATTCATTTCCCCTTAATTTGAGGATTTTTGGGTAAAAGTATTACCAACTTTTTGGACATAAAAAAGAGTTCTTTCTTTAAACAATTAATTAATGTGTATGCAATTTAATTTGCGCTCTCTGAAAAATTTCTTATCTCCTATATGTGATTTATTTATCTTATCTTGCCAGCACCTGGTGAGTTTTTTTTTTTTTTGGTTTCATTATCAATTGATAAGAGAGAAACTGAGGGCCGTGCGCTTGCCCCCGAGGAAATGAGTTGAGTGAGTTACATTTCATTGGAATTGTTTATTATGCACAACATGTGTGCTTTATATTTTGTGTGTTTTTTTTTAGTTAAATTTACGGCAATGACGTCATGGCTAAATATGCAGTCATCACACAAATAACTGTGGGAAATGTAATTAAATTGCATAGATAACTATATTTACGTGTGTCTGTTATTTTATTGTTTATAACATTTGAGTAGAATTTCCTGTGGATGATGATGATGATGATTCATGATCTCATTATTGGCAATCACTAAACAATAGAAAAATAGAAGCTTTTTTTTTTTTTTAACTTGCTCACTCGTCAGTTTCTGGCGCATGACGTCAACTTAAAAATAAAACAACAAACAAAAAACAAAAACATTTAAAATGATAGTTAACCAGCCAACCAAATAACCAACTTGTCGACCTTCAGCGCCCGTAGTACAAACACTTTTGACGGACGGAGGCGAAATTGTATGCAAATTGAATCAGAATCTATTTCAATTTCAATTCGACACTTGAATATTGCACAAAAACAAAAAAATTTAATTCTATTAAAACACACACATACACACACACACAGCGAAAACAAGGCCCAAAAATTGGGCAATTCTGTTCTATGTTTATGTTTTTTTATTAGTTTACTTTTCTATTTATTTTTTGTTTTTGTATTTTTATGCTGCGCGCGCCACTTACAGTTATTGTTGTTGTTGTTATTATTTTTGTGGAGGCGTAATAAATGCCGGCCAACACACACACACACGCGTAGAACGAATTAAAAATACGCACAAATTCCGGCCGAACCGAATTGTTGCACAAATGAAAATAAACTAACTAGGGTTGGTAAAAAAAAAAAAGCTTCAACCTTAAAAACATCGATAGCCGATAGTTTTCGATGTATCGATAACCCATAACGGCCTCTAGATGGCGCTTTGTCAAAATTGATTATTCTATTGAAAATCAACTCTGAAATTAATTTTCATCGAAAAATACAGTTGTACATCGACTATTATTTTTTAATACCTAAATCGGTTCAGTGTAACCACAATTTAAAATTAAAGTGTGACCACACGATCGTGTTAAATTATTAGAAGAATTCATTTATTTATAATCATTCGGTGGCGACGGTTGTGCGTGCAACAAAATAACAAAAATAATATGTGTGTACGTTGTGTCGGTCGCGCATAGAATTGAAATGAATCACACACAATACATAAATACAACAAGTGTGTCTTTTTGATGTAGTGCAAGTTAATTGATATTCTTCAGCTGGACCTGGAGAAATAATAATAAATAAACCACAAAGAGAGAGAGAAATGTAAAATTGTATTTTGTTTTTGTTATTATTTGTTGTTGCTGTTATTTTTTTTTGTTTGTATTATTATTGTGCGTGTGCAAACAAAAAAATATGTGATTGTAATTATCAATTAGTGAAATGCTCCAAGTCTAAGCCAACATTTTGGCTTTGCCTGAATGAAACAAAGCATTTAAAGAGAGCAACTGCAGCATTTAAAATAACATTTAAAAAAAAATAAAAAAAGGTAAGATTGAATCATAAAAAAATAAAACAAATATCTATGAATGGAAATTATTGAATTGGAACGCAAATAAATCTACTTATCTCACTACAAGTTTTTATCTTTATCTACCATTATTATTATCATTGTTGTCCAACAATTCATTCGAAACGTCATAAAACAAAGGAAAGTCAAAGAGAGAGAATATCGGAATTCTCTTGAAAGGAAGCAAACAAAAGAGAGGGATTGGGAGAGTTAGTTTTGAAAATTTCTCTTAAAAAGGAAGTCAGAGAGAAAGAACCGACGCCGGTAGTTTTCAAATTAAAGGCTTGCGAGTCTAGGCCAATTAAAACTCACTGATAATTTGCAGGTTTTTTTTAAAAGCAATCGGACAAATCAACGCATCAGTGAGATTTACGCTCACACACACTTTCATATTACTCGCGTATAATATTATCATTTTGACACAAATTTTGTGGCTGCTATTATTATTATTATTGTTGTTGTTGTTGTTGTTCTTAGTTGTAACTTATAACTGCTTATCGCTCCCAATTGCTGTCATCATCAGTCTGTCCATGTGTGTGTGTGTGTGTGTATTTGACCAGACGTCAACAAATTGCAAACAGAAGAAATACAAAACCCAAACCGGTGCCAACGACCAAAAGCTAGAAGAGATCACCACCACCACCATGGGGCATGTCAAACAGTCCATATAATGAATGTCTGACCATCATCACCACTTTCTGCACATAAAAATGGCACAAACATTGCCCCCTGGCAGCAGTAAAATTCTAAAGCATTTCAAAATCTGCGTCACAAGCTTAGTCATTATGGTTTATTTTGTTTTACAGTAAACTAGAGATGGCATGGAGCAGAAGGTGTAGGATAGTGAGGGGAGGGGAAGAGAGAAAAAAAAATAAAGGGCATATCACAAAAATGTTATACTCTATTTTTATTTTAACATTATATGAGAACTTAATAAGAATTAAAAGTTGTAGTTTTTTGAAGAAACATTTATGAGTATAAAATTTTTTTAAAATTTAAGAAATTAAATAAATTAATTCATTTTTTCATTAGAAATGGTCAATATTATGAGTACAAAATAAAAGGAAATTAAACTTTAAGTTCTTCCTAAAAAAAACAACACATTTTTCCTCTTCTTTATATTATAGTTTTAAAATAAATCAAATCAGAATTAGGTAATACTTACAAAATAAAATGTGTTCTTCTGCCTTGAAATTGTGATAATTTGTAGTTAATTATTTAATACCTTCTCTCAACATTGACTCAAATAAATTCCTTGGATACATTTGAGTTTAATCATTTCTTTGAGGCATTTAATGAAACACAGTCATTTCATTGAAATAAATATTATATGTTCGATTAAAGGGCAATTTTATATCGCTTCATTTCACCCTTGGGTTTTTTTTTTTTTTAGCTTCATTTACCAGCAAAAGCAACCGTGTCAAGTGGAATCTGTAATATGATCTGAAAAAAAGAAAACAAGTAAAGTGCACAAACTTTATGCAATTTTATTTCCTACTTTTATTTGAATGAAAGATTTTTTTAGGCGTATATTTTTTTTGTTAAAAAATTGGGCAAGAAGAAGAAAGTATTTATTTTGAAATATCAATCTTTAGTTGTGTTAAATTTCGTTTTTATTTTGTTGTTGTTATTGTTATTTCGCTGGCTTATTTGTTATCATTTTATGTATTTTTACGGACCGGTTTCGGGTTCATTTAATACCATCAATAATTTCGGACGTTTGGTAACTTTCTTATTTTTATTTCTTTGTTGCTTTCGTTGCTTGATATTTTTATTTTTATGAGAGCAAAAATGTTCAAATTGTTCAAGAAAACAATTGAATTTTCATTTAAAAAAAGATTATTTTTGCGTATAATCTGAAGAGCGAATTTTTAAGAAAATATACTTGTATTTATTTTAATTAATCCGAAAATGTTTTTAAAATTTAAATATATAGATTAGAATTAGGATATTTTTTATAAATTTAATTATTTGGTATTTTACTTAAGATTTTCTTTGTTCAAATTGCCTGTAACAAGTCAACATGGTTGTAAACTAATGGTTACTTATGTGTGTATTGGCAAACGGGTTTTAAGTTGGTTAAACGACAGCTTGCAAGCCACCAAGCCCCCAGACAAAAATATATGACACTGTTTCAACATTCTTCCAACACTTGAATACTATTTAAAATTAGTACCGAGACGACAAGATATAAATTATTTCCTAAATCATCGAGACCGAGAATACATAAAGTTATACGCTTTTTTTGATAATCTTTGCACTTTTTTTTTTATTATTATTACATATTAATTTGAACGGCGATTTATGTCGGCAATGAATAATATATTTAAAGCTAAGAATTGTTTCATGGTCGTTGTTATATTCCTTAGTTACTTCCAGAATGCAATTTGATATCACTTTTGCTTTTGTGCAAATAAAGCAAATTTTGCTGACCGATTGCTGTAAACAAACTGAATCCGAAAATCATAAAAAATGATTCATATTCACATTTAAAAAAGAAAGAAAATTGTATACCGTCCCCTGATATCTTAAGTCCAGAAATATACATATACAAGTATATATCGTATATAACTTATCTCTTTCTTTTTTTAAATATAAACATAAACTTAAAATTGGTTTGTCCTGACTCAGCTCAGCTCAACTCAACTCAGTTTGGTTCAAGTTGAGCTTATCAATTGGCAAGTTTTCATTTTGTTAATTAAAAGTATTGTAACAAAGATCGACATTTATAATACTTTGTTGTTTGCGCTTTATGAAAACTTTAATAATAAAATGCGCAACTTGCTTTGGTCGTCGTTGTCCCCCACATAAATTGCATACAAAACAAACACAAACAACAAAAAGAGATGCGATGAGGTTCAAGAGCATTATTCCATGAACGCTGGAAACAACCAGCACGAGACAAAAGAAAAGTCAACAACAATTTGTTAAACATAGTAATAATAATAATAACTTACTTATTAAGTATAGTATTTAACGACAACCCAGCAATATTTTTCAATGGCGGAAAAAGTGCTTGAATCAAGCCAAAAGAATAAATAAGTCTTAGGTTCTTTTAATTAATTATTTACTGCAAGCGAAAAAGCTCGTTTCGTTAAGATTCTTAAAACAGGTCTAAGAAAACCTTCTGTATCAATGAGAAATGATTCCTACTCGATTTGATAATAGATTTAATTGAAATATAAGACTGAATCAACTATTTCAGGGTTCCCAAAAAACACACCATTTAAATTATTTCGTAATTTAATTACTCATCAAATATATTTATATTTATATAACAGATTGTACCATGGAACCCACCGAGGGACAGGTGCGACCAGTGCCAGCACCTAGACGCCTTTTAGCGGAAACCCAACCAAGCAATTATGAGAATGTTGAAATTAATATGCTGGGCTGCAATAATATCAATAATAATAATAATTGCAAGAAGCTGAATATCAATGCGGTAAATCTGCATAATAATTGCAGTGAGAAACTGCTGCCGAACAAGGATCGTAAGGATATACTCCCAGACAACATCATATCGCCCATTTATGGTCCAAATGAAAATGAAATCGAACCATTTTATGCCACACCAAGACCTGCACCACGTCAAATGGCTCGCACTGAGCTCCAAGTGGAGGTACAAAAAGTAAATAAAATACCTTTGCGGACGGCTCCTCAAGTGCCGCCCAAGCCATTGAATCATGATCACTTTGAGAGAAGACGACCGGAACGTAGCTCAATTTGTAGCGAATTCTCAACGACAAGCACTGGAAACGGCAATGAACAGACAACCGATGATCTGTCACCAGAACAGGACCGATCGGAATCACAGTACAGCTCGAATGGATCGCTAAGTTATAGTGAGAAATCACATCATAGCGAAAAATTCAAATCCCCATCGCCCGGGTATGTAGATCAATGCAGTGATGGCGACGAGGGTGAAGTCGCCAGCAGTAATACAGCTTCCAATCAATTGCAAGGGCAGGAATCCGATATAATCGATGACAAGTAAAATGTTTAAAATTATAATAACTACTTTTTTGTATTTATTTTTTTTTTTATTTATAAATCAGTAGTTTTCTGTGGTTTTTGGGGTATTCAAGAAATTCTCAATTGGAACAAAATAATGGATTTTAATTGACTAACTTTACCCAAGAATAATCAATTATTTTTAAGAACTCATTTGAAATCTCTTCATATTATGAATTAATTTTTTTTTTTAGCTAAAAAATACTAACAGGATATTGAATATATTCAGGAAAATTTGATTTGATGAAATTTTAAATAATAATTAACGGCGGTTTTGGTTTAAAAAGATATAAGTCTTGGGTTTTACACTGTAAGCAACATAAAGATTCGAAATATTCAAACTAAAATGGATAGGTATTTATTTAGTATTCGTTTTAAAAATGTAGGTCTAGAAAAGTATAAAAATCAAAGTGTCTGAACTGCATATCCGGTTGGGAATTGGTTTGATACTTATTCAAAAAAGTTTGTTCTATCAATAATGACCAGATGTTTTGGTCTGCGTTTAACCCTTTAAGCACCTTTGTTCCAAACTATAAATTTGAAAAAGTATTTAAATAAAATATATAAGTTTTGGGGTTAACCCCTTGCACAAAAGAAAAACAAAACACTAAAATATATTCGAAACATCTGGTAATCAAAAACCAACGAAATAACCTAGCATTCTTAATGGTCGATTTTCCAGGAAAAACAGAAACTTTTAACGACCTTTTCTTGCCACAAAATGTTGGCAAATCGAGCTTATTTGCAATAATACCAATAAACCTAAAATTAGTCAATTATCAGACTTGCAAGTGCTAAGAACAAATTGCTCCAGCATTAAGAAATTATGGAACAGGATAATAATAACGAGAATAAATTTGTGTAATAACTATTAAATTTGTGTAGTAAATAACCCTAAACCTATAGATTCTAATAAAAAGAGCTTATAGCTATTATTTTCTATAGAGTGCTAAAATATCCTAAACTTTTTTATTTGTTTGAGTACATTTAGATAATTAGGGAATTTCTATAGTAGAATTATAATTAATTTTAAGGTCAAGGATTAACTGATTTATGGCTTGCTTTTTGGTTAATGCACGGCTAAGGACTTAATATTGCACAATATTTATCAAAGCGAATACTGACAACGCTTAGTCATAAGGCTTTTCCAAATGGTATACCCTAAATAAACCGAGTTTCTTTGGTGGATTTTAAGAAACTAACAATTTTATTGGCTTGGGCAGGAAATAATCAAAATTCAATCAATTAATTAATCTAATTTTTCGCCTTTCTTTTTTAGAAACTTGCTGAAAAGCTTGGGTAACACATCGAAGCAGCTAGGCGAAGCCATTGGCGAACGAGTCATGGTTGGGGCCAGGAATGCCAAGAAGCGCATGGACAAAAACTTGAAGAGCTCAACGGAAGCCTTGAATAGTCTGAGTTCCGATGCCACAACGCGCCTGAAAAGATTTAGCACGAATTTCTCATTGGGCAGACGCGATAAGTCAGCCATGAACAGCACCATGACCGATGGACCCAGCACCTCGAGAGCAGCGATTAGCGATGACCGTACACAGAGTATGCCCAATGCAGAGATTTTTGATACCATCAAATTTAAAAGTCCTCTGCAAGGTGAAGAAAAAGCGGTGAATCTCAGTGTGAGCAGTGTAATGGAAGAGGAGGATGATGGCTCCTATGAGATACTTGTGACTCGCAAGGCCGACTTGGGGCGTATGCAGCCCACAAATCTGGCCAAGAGTTTGGCCCAGGAGGCAGCCGAAAAGGTGCAAAAAAGCCAACAAATTCAAGGCCAAACACAAACATCTAGTGATGAAAGCAGCCAAACCGATACGCCCTCACGAGAGTCCATAGAATCGTTTTCACCACCCATGCCTGATTATCCACCGCCTGCTTTGCCCGAGGAAGAGGAGGCAATCCAATTGCCGCCTGTACGCCGTAATCGACATAAAATCTATGAGAATATGGAACTGAAATATAGAAATATAGATTCAGAAAGTGCAACTGTATTGCCTACATATTCTCAGCCCATAGCAAATTCTTTGAAAAGCCTGCAAACTCGTCTGGAAGCGGAAATCAGAAATGTGAAAATTGAATTGAAAAATAATAATAATAATCCAGAGCGCAGCAACTCTTGGGAATTTCATGGCGACAATGATAATGATGATGATGATGATACAGATGAAGCAGATTCCTCCTCTGAGGATAACTCAGCTGCTGATCCCGTTTATGCGAATCATGAGGCCACATATGGCAAAGTATTTGAAATGATTACGGTGGACACAAACGTTTTGATGCCCCAACACGAATTGGCCAGCATTTGTGAGGAGCACAGCGATTTGGATAGTAATGATGGGGCAGTTGGGGGCATTGCACCCTCACGCGATGTCATACAAGAGTTTGATCCACTTATAAGTAAATCTTTGACATTGTCCAAGTCCAACAAAAGCAATGAACTACTTTTGCTAGAACATTTGCTCGAGGAGGAAACCTATGGCAATTTAAAAGTGAATCAAGAATCAGATCAGGATAATATAAGCATGTGCACCTCCGAGGAAGATAAAGCTGAGAAACCCTGTACAAGTAAGGAGGCAAAATTGCAAAACTCTCTCAACAACAACAACAGCAGCAGCCTAGAGCGAAAGGATGAAAAGAAGTGTGAAAAATCTGTAGATGTAGCTCCTGTTAGTCAAACCAGTTGGTTTGTAAATGATGATTCCATTACTGCCACAACAAATCCAAGTATTGAAGGTGACTGTCTGCCCACCTACTTGGAGGCCATAGGCATTGAGGCACAAGCTTCAGCCAAATCTTCAGCCACTACCAGCAACAACAGCAACAACAAAACGCCATCGCCACCAACCAGCAAGCCCACGTCCAAGTTTAGGCAAACCTTCAGTGCCCTGACGAATGTCAAGACCCGTGTAGAGGCCATGAAACGCAAGGCCAGTCTCAAGCGTCAATCGGTTAAGGTGGCCCTACAAATGATACCACGTCCCACATTGTCACCGCTTTTGGTGCGCTACGAGGGGCCCTTAATACGATTTCCCTCAGGCGTTGTTGAGGATATTCTCAAGGAAATGCAGACACGCAAAGCCATTTTACGGGATCGCCAGTTTCAGACATATTTGGACTCGGATATGAAGGTACTTAAAGAGAGCATACCCCTGGACTCGATTACCACATTACAGTGCGTTAGCAATAGCCGTGTCACTGATAATTCCACGCACTTTTATTGCTTTGAATTGACCACCTCAGTGCCAAAGAATGGCGGCAATTTGGGTGGTTCCGGTAATAGCCAATTGATGACATCTAATCCCAATTTGATAATGACTAGCAATTCATCAGGTAATTGCAAACAAAATAGAGTATCTCATTTATATGGTGTGGGCAAGGAATCGGAGCGAGGTGTCTGGATGCAAAAGATATTGGAAAGTCTAACCAACACAATACCGGTAAAGTATACATGTCAATATTATAGAGCTGGTTGGTGTTATCTCAAGGTGAGTAGAATTAAAATTTTGAAAATTTTATTTTGATTAAATTTTGGATTATTCTTTAGAATTCTATAACATCGGAATGGAGTGGTACCTGGTTGGTTTTAAGGAAAATTCAAAGACGTCTCATATTTTTTACCGAGGCCACAAATAATGTGGAGAAAATGGATTTGAGAAAGGCGCGTTGCATAGGTAAAAATATATTTTAATAAACAAGTAAATAAAACTCAACAATTAAGAGTTAAATTCAAAAGAAATTTATAAAAGAATTTCTAAATTAAAATTCATATTCCTTTCTTTTGCAGTTTTAAAAGATAGCGACGAATCCATTGATAATTTGCATGTAGAATCTGGTCCCATCTTAATGATTGACTGTCCACCCTATACGGTCTATATGATTATGAGTTCGTCGCGAGAAACAAAAATCTGGCGTCATATAATACGTGAAGTGGCCCATAATAATGGTTTCAGTTTGGGTGACCAGCAATTGACGCGTTTCGATGTACCCGTTTTAGTAGATAAATGCATAAATTTTGTATACATTCACGGTTCCATGTCCGAGGGAATTTATCGGAAAAGTGGCTCAGAGAATGCGATGCATAAATTAATGACTGCCTTTCGGGCGGATGCTTTCAATGTCGAAATTACACGTAATGAATATAATGAACACGATGTGGCCAATGTCCTGAAACGTTTTATGCGAGATTTACCCGAAAGATTGTTGGGTAAATTAACAGATAGTTTTATATTTGTTACCGAATTGCAAACACCAGCCGAAAAAATACCCATTTATAAAGAATTATTGGCCAGACTGAGCAATATCGAGCGTGAGACATTGCGTCGGATTGTGGGCCATTTGGTATTTATAAGCTCACAGCAGGCCAAAAATAAAATGAGTGTACAGAATTTGACCATGATATGGGGACCAACGCTTTTGTCCAAAAAGGTGAGAAATAATTATTATATTGTTTCTGATTTAATTGAATTTCTTTTTTTCTTTCAGGGCGATGAACTGGTTTACACACAAAAAGAGGCCGATGTTTTAAATGATTTAATTACTTTATATAAAAATCTATTCCCTTGCAGCATTGAAGAAATTGTAAGTCATTATAATTTATGTTAAATATAATACAACTAATTGCTTTATTTCGGTGTACATAGAAAAAAGAACAAGCCATGTTACAATGCCTGCAAAAATATTATTCATCGGCGGAAACCTTGAAGGATGCTGTCAAACAATCGGGCGATATTAAAATCTGGATTAGTCTTAATCCCACACCCGATAATACCACAGAGGAGAAAATTCAAGTGAATGCGACAATTTCGCCAACCAAAACTGCCTATGAATTGTGCCGGGAATATGCCAATAAAATGAATTTGCCCACCCATCAATTAACCCTTTATGAAGTCATACTTAATAATAGTTTAGAGCGACCGCTGCAACATGATTGCAAAATCTTTGATGTCATTTTAAATTGGTCGTATTGGCCCGAGGAGGATAAGAAGCATAATTATTTAATGATAAGACCAATTGATTTATTGCGTGATATGCAGCGTGCCATTAAACATTTGGCCACGGTGACACCTGGCAAAGAGCTGCGTTTCGCTGATAATCGCACAAAAAGCTTCAAATTGCTACAATGTGATTTGCGTGATGGCAAAATAGTAATATCCAAAAAGGATAAGAACGATAAGACCACAATAATACGTGAAATCTTTTTACAAAGTTCCACTGCGTATTTGGGTTGCGAGCGTAAACGTGATTTGCCTTGGAACTGGGCCATAACATTTGTCGAACGCACTCACTCGAAAATAATGCGGTAAATTTTATCTGTCTACAATCTAATAAATAAAATTAATATGTATTTTAATTAATTTATTTACCTTTTTATCTGCAGGTCACGTGATGCCCCATTTATTGGCCATGTTCTGGCTGGCAGCGAATGGATAGATCGTACAATTTGGTACTCGAGCATTTGGTATTGTCTTTATGGTGAAAATATATTGCCGCCAGCTGAAATTGTCATTAAATAATTATTATTATTATTGCCTTGATCAAACTTAATTATAATGTACACACATATTTTGCATTTGGAATTACCTTAAGAATTGTAAGACGAAAGAAAATTGAATTTATTTATAATATGCGATATTATATAGTTTTGATTTGCTCAATTCGATATTGTTATGTTTAGTAGTTTAGTTTCATTTTTTTTTTTACAAACCTTAAATTGTATATAGAATTTAAAGAATCTTAAAATAATGTCACACTCACCTGATAGTAAACTGATTCCCATTTATTTCTACACAATTAAATTTATTTGCTTATCAATTATAAATATATTATTAAACATATAATAACAAGTTAAATGTTTTTTTTTTGTTTTGTTTTTAACAAACTGAATGATCCAGATTATCACGATTTAAATATTCAAATAGCCACTTGGCAAACTCATTCATATAGGGATCCAAATGTGAGATTACACTAAAACTGGCCACTTGAGGTGGTGGAACAGTGACAGCTTCGCTGGGACCAAAAACACTCTGCAAATAGTGCTCACAAAGAAAGATGCTAACAATGACATCCGATTCCAAGACATTTTCACGCATTGCAAGTTTGGCCAAAGATTCGGCAAATTGCTTCAGCACCACAAACGTTTTACTGCTAACAATATCTGTGTGCAGAAGGAGGAATGAGTCTAAATTTCAATTTACTTGAATCAAACTTACTGGGTCGATCCATTCGAGAGACTACAAAGTATTTACGCAACAATTTTGTGGCATCGTCCTCGAAATTAACTTGACGTTGATACAAAAGTTTCAAAAAACAGCGCATATCCTCATCGGGTATAGTAAAATTATCGTCGGGCAATTTATCAGCCTGTTTGGTGGTTTTACGCAAGACAAAATCCCACAGCACTTCGCTATTTTGGCCACCCGGCTCAGTGTCCATATAAATGGGTAGACCGAAAATACTAAAAATGAAACAAATGATGATTTTATACTTGATATTAAAATGGCCAACTTACGGACAAAATTTGGCATAGGCAATTGTGGGATTTGTGGAATTATCTGGCTGCCAATAGGTCCAAATGGCTGCTTCTAAGGCCTGCTCTTGTTGCAGCTTTGGCAAGGCAATGCAACCATTTTCCATGCACTTTTCCAGCTCTTCGATTTGATTGCGCGTCAAGCGATTCCAATCGCCCACATAATAAATGCCCTGCTGGGCCATTAAAAGTGGACTGGCAATGTGCCAATTAAATTTGCTGGGTAAACCGCCAGCCGCCACTTGTTGACCGCCCTCAAGTGGAGCCACAAAGCGTACGGCCAAGTCTCCAATGTTCCTCAGCAATTGATTGGCCATATAAGTGTCCTGACATATCACACACACGGATATGGGTGGACGCAGTTCTTCGGGCTAGAAATAAATAACATTAATAACAACTTGCGACAATTTCAAAAAGACTTTTACCTCAAATGAACAAAGACTCATTAGCAGTGTCATTTTCAAGTACACATAACATTCCATGGGCACACTTTTCTGGGCCAATTGAGCGCTCAGGGCATAGACAAAGGCATAATCCGAGTAATTATTACAAATCATGGCATAAAGCTTTTTAATGCTCGGCGGCACCAGACCCAAATTTACAGAGATGTCCAATTCCTTGTAATTTAGATTTTCGGGACTATCAAACCATTTAACTTTGACAGGCAATTCAGGTTGATTGACTGATTCGACTGGAAAGTGTTCAAATAAATCATTGGGCATTGACATATCCAAAGTTGAATCCATATTAAGCAATGAATTTGGCAGTTCTGCGTCTTCTTCTTCAATTGTTCCATCAATCGTCCATGTTGAATCAGGCAGAGTTTCGCCCGAGTCCTGAGAATTAATTGAAGACATCACCGTATAAGTTGGCTTGGCAAACTCAAATTCCGGCGACTCGTTTACAGCTTCTTCTTCTTCTTGTCTTAATTGTGGCATTGGTGCTGAGGACGCACAAGCTGGTAAATTCAAGTTGCTTGGAGAAGCTTCTGCTGCTGCCGGTGCGGTAAATATAAAATTGGGCAATTCCATAAAACTTGATGCATCTGAAGGCACCAAAGATATAATTTCGAAATCTTGATTCTCGGCCAGATTTGGCAGCTCATTCAATTGCAAATTGCCTAGAGTTCGTTGTCTCTGTGGATTGGGCTATATAAAATATGAATTCTTTTAAATTTAATTTAATGAAAAATAGAAAAATCAACTTACATTCGATTCCACAGATTCTGATGTATTCTTGGTCATTATCTCATCATAATAGCTTTCAAAACTATTTACATATTTATTAGTGCTAGTTGAAGGAACTTCTAACAATTCCTCTGGCAATGCAATCTCAATTTCTGACATTTCCCAGTCCTGTATATTATTTTGATTACGACGACGACGGCTACGTTGCAGTTGTCGCTGATCCAAGCTACTAGAAATTGAACTTTCAATTTCCATTAAAGAATCATCTTCAAAATTAATTGCCGATTCAGTTGGACGACTGAGCTGTTGAATTCCCGAATATTGAGGAATCGATTGAATGGCATTTGACACGTTCGAGTCATTTACAGAATTTGGCAGAGATTCATTGCCAGCAGAAATATGTTCATTATCATTGTGTGTTTCAAAAATCGTATCCAGCCATTCATCAACTGTTTGCTTATTGTTTTCATTGGTTAAAATAATACCAAATTCTTCTCCTTCATTGTTGTTGTTGCCCAAGAATTCATTGAGTGGGACAACATTTCGACGGCGTCGTTTTGTGGCCGACGCTGCGCCTTCATTTTCTAGGCCTTCTTCAAATGACATGCCTCAAATTGATAGGATCTGGCCGTAGAATGGCCCAGATAATAGCCAGTTATTATATATTTAGTACCCAATTTCAAGGTGCAATTGTAGGTATGATCTGAAATTGATGGGAGAAAGTGAGCAAATGAATTCATTTCTGTTTAATGCTCCTCACCTCTTAGACGTATTAAAGTTGAGCGAAATATGCAATTTATGGCTTTGGGTGTTTCCACACAGGCCGCTGGTAAGATGGAAATTAATCTATAATTTTCAGTGACGCGCAGTTTGGGATATTCACTCATGGGACGTGAACAGTTTGTGCAAAGGGGAGCTGCAACAAATAGCAAATAGAATAAGAGTTTTCTACGTTTAAAGACTTGTTTTTTTTTTTACCTTCAATGGAAGTTGTTTGTATGGCATTACGTATGCAACCATGACCACAATACCAAATTGTTTGGAGTCTAAAAAGAAAGAAATAAAGAAAGGATAACGAATAACTTTTCCAGTTTAGGGATAAAACAACTCACATTTGTGGCTCTGGCGCGGTAAATGCAGACAATATACCGATCACTAAAGACAAACCCAAACGAAACAAATGCTGAGATGGCTCAAATTTCAGATTCTCTTGCACTGGCAGTCCAATTATACGCCACTGGACATGCAATTGGCCAATATCAATGGGAGTTTTGAGGCTGCCCACTTCGCTGGCAAATGATTTGAGATGTTCGCGTACTAAACTGAAAACGCAATACTTGCAAGCTTCGGCAAATTGTAACGGCTCTTCGAGTATCCAATGCAGCAGGTCAATTCCAGCGTGTTTCAACAGCTGCGTGTAGACGAAATCCAATAAAATGATAATGGGTGCAAGTGCCGCTTCCGGTTGCTGTCTGCGCTTGTATTCCGTTAAAAAGCGATCGGCTTTGCCTTTAATAATTTTGATCAAAGATGTGGAAAGGCAAAACTTTTCAATTAACTTTTGCTCATGAAATCTGAAAACACACAACGCAATGACACAATGACAGACAGAAAAATTACAAATGTTGTAGTTTACTATGATTTACTTACTGGCTTTGCGGCTGCTGGGTTTCCATAGGGCTTGAAATTGAAAATTCTAAATAAATTGGCAATGTTTTGATTTTGAGAATTTTACAGCTCACAATTCACAAATTGCGGGAAACACAGATTTGCAATTATGCTTATATCGAAAAATGTTGAGTTGTATGTGAGTCGATTGCTGTTTATCGAAAATACTATAAATTTCGCTATAATTTATATCTGCAAAACATTATATTTGTATGCAATTCTAATAAATAAATAACTAAAAATACAGTTTTAAACTGTATCAATGGAGCCGGTTGAAGATCAACTAATTTTGGCCACTGGCGGCTATGATCACACAATCAAAGTGTGGCAGGCCCACACCGGCAACTGCATAAAAACGATGCGCTTTGTCGAAACATCGGTGAGTAAAAAGAAGACGGCATTCAATTTAAATGATTTTGCAATACGTTTATTATTTAGCAAGTAAATGCCTTAGATCGCACACCGGACAAGACAAGATTGGCTGCTTGTGGTTATCAATGTATACGCCTGTACGACCTGGAATCCAATTGCACTACGCCAGTCATCAATTTCGATGGTGTACAAAAGAATGTGACGCGTCTGGGCTTCCAGGAGGATGGCAATTGGATGTTTACGGCTGGCGAAGACCATCGTGTGCGCATTTGGGATATGATTTCGGCTCCACCGCATTGTTCGCGTGTCTTTGATTGCCAGGCGCCTGTGAATGCCGCCTGCCTGCATCCAAATCAGGTGGAAATTGCCATGGGCTCACAAAGCGGCGGCGTTTATCTGTGGGACGTCAAGTCTGAGGTGCACGAACAGCTAATACCCGAAATGGATGCTTCCATTCAGGACGTGGCCATTTCGCCCGATGGCAACTTTATGGCCGCTGCCAATAACAAAGGCAACTGCTACATTTGGTCCCTCAAATCCAGTCCCAACCAGCAGCTGAGCACACTGAATCCCAAGAAGAGAATCCAGGCCCATAGTCGCTACATTTTACGCTGTAAATTTAGTCCAGATTCAAGACTGTTGGTCACCACCTCAGGTGATGGCACTGCCTGCATTTGGAAGACCGAAGATTTCTCCAAATGGCGCGAATTAGTTATTGAAAACTATTGGGTGTGGGACGCTGCCTTCAGTGCGGACTCCAAATGGCTTTTTACCGCCTCATCCGATGGCATTGCCCGTTTGTGGAAGCTGCAAACGAAAAGTCCCGAACGTAAATACACCGGTCATACCAAAGCCATCACAGCCTTATCGTTTAAGGATGAAATTGTGCCGGAATAGTTGTTCATTCTTAGCTTTAAATAAATACTTATAATTTTTTAATTGTCTTGTTTTTATATAAAAGTTTTACTACAATATACAGTAGAATTTCTAAGTCGAAAAATTGGATGTTTTTAATGGTTTTGGGGGAACTAGAAACTTTAGATTTTAAAGGTTCTTTTAATGTCTACAAATAAATTTCGAGCTAGAAAAAGAAACCTTAAAAATCTTTATAAATTTCCTCTTCTACTCTAATATAAATTTCATTTTAATTCAATAAGAAAATCTAATCAAGATTCTTAAAGGTGTTTAAATAGAAATATTCCATTTGAGATATTTCAAGTCGGAAAGTTACCAGGTATTAAATTCATTAATTTTCTTCGTTTTTTTTTTTTATTAAATTCTAGGAACAAGCCCCAAAAAAGTATGTATATAATATATATTTTGTTTATCATTTCTAAGAAATACATAATAGGAATTTATAATTTAATCAGTTAAAATGTTTTTTGTTTTTTTTTCTTTTACAATTTGGAAATACAATTTTAAAAACTATTAAGTTTCCTCTCCACATGTGAATGCAATATTGAATTTAATTCTAATTGAAATTGTGGATCAAAGAAAATAGAAATACTTGTAAAAGAGAAAACAACAATTATGGCTTTCTCTATCACATTCATGGTGATGATGAAAATAAACATAAATGACAAGACGCACAAAATAACAATAAAAAATAAAAATTAAGAAGAAGGCATACAAAATGCAGAAATAAATACGAATGTTTTTAGCCTGCTCCTCCCTTTTAATCCACATAAGGTATTTGTTCAACGACAATTGACTCTTTAATGGGATCCGGATCATTGCCCAGTTTATAGGCCACAATGCAGGTAACATCCACGGGCTGGCCAGTGGGATTAAGCAGGAGCATGGCTTGTATTATGGGAATGGTTGGACGAAAAGACTTGAAAGCAGGCATTACATTATCGCTGGGCTCCAACAAGCGCACTTTACAGGGCTACAAAAAAAAGCAAATGGTTTAATTTAATTCATTTCATCTGCTTGAAATATAAATTCACCTTTTTCACACTGGCCTCGAAATAGAAATCCTTGACTGGCTCACGACTTTTGTTCTGGGCTGTTATGACAATCACAGCCACCTGTGGACTGGGATGCTCATCGGTAAAGTTCATTATCAGGCGCATATCATCATCGTCCAGGACCACACGCGATTCCCCCGAGGCTTGTAGATTATCCAGCTCAATTTGTATGTCACTCAAATGGGCAGGCGGCTTGGGCGCAGACTTTATGGGTTCTAATTTAGCGGGAGCAGCAGCTGCTGCCATTCCTTCCTCGACTCTGTCTTCTTTGTCGTCTAGCAGCGACAATGGGGCATCATCTAAGGAGGCCTCCATTTGCTGTTCTGCTGCTGCTGCAGCTAATGGCAGGCGATTGTTGTTACAGGCCAAATCATTTAGGGTTATCTTTTTGGGCTCTTTCTTAAAGCTGGGCAAACGTTCTTGGGGCGACAGAACTTGGTTAAATAGCTCATCGCTCAACATATCAATGTGTGGCATTTTCCGTACTGCAGTTGACGTTGACGTCGTCGTTGTTGCTGTTGTCGTCGTCACTTTATCCGACTCATTTTGACCATTTAGCGAGGAATTATTTGCATTTAAAAGCACCTGAGGTTCGAGCAGTTCTATGCGCTTCAAGGGCTCGGGCACAGGTGGCGCCTCTGCCTCGGAAAAAGCACTCGAAAATATTTCACTCAAATCCTTCAAAGCATTCACTTTTGTTGCATCAATTGTTTCGGTTTTGGAAGCTTCTTTGGTGCTACTAAATGATAAATCACCCAGCAAATCATTGAGCAAGACTTCCTGATTATTGGTGGCTGCGCTGGCGGCGGAATTAACAGTGCGTGCTGGGACTGGCCTGGTAGGTGTGGGCACCAGCTCCTTGTAGCGTTCGATTAGGGCCAACAAGGCGCTGTTGGCCTCCAAAGTATCAGCTAGAAATTTATTCATTTTTCATTAAACAAACAATTTGAAATAATGCGAGATTAAAAACTCACCCAACAATGGAGCATCTGTGTCGCCAATTAACACAGGTAAATGCTGAAAAATGGGCTTATTTTTCTTGCAATTCCTATAGAGTTCCTGTATAGTCTCGTTCACATCCTGATCGTTGGGATCATAAGTGTCAAGCATTTGATTGAGCAATGTTATGGTATTCTGGAGCTCCTGCAGGACACAGCGGTGCTGGGCCAGGAAATCATTGCGACGCGCCTCCTGACTCATCCGATGTTGCAGCAATAAATTGGCTCGCTTATAATCTTCGGGATCCTTGCTTTTAATCAACTTGGCAAACATGGCCTCGTCCATGCCCAGGACGCTGACACGCGTCTCGGCGCCCGCCTTGGTCTGATTATGATCGAAATCACCTTCCTTGCGCAGCATTTCGTAGGCGTCGTGGATTTTCTGTCGCTGCGGAAATTGTGTCGTCCACAGCAGCAGACATTCCATAATCCTCTGCTTCACTTCGTGGGGCGTCTCGCTGCCCGCATATTTCTTGGATACCAAACGTATAAGCTCGTTAAGAAAGCGAAATTTCGAGGCCTCATCTTGGAAATCGCTGCCGCATTGAGTCATGCATTCCTCCAGAAGCTTTAATTTACATACATACACACATACATACATACATATAGAGATGCAAATGCAATTAAATAAATGCGGGTGTGTGAGTGTGCAAGTGTCTCACCGTTATGGCTCGTGTTGCTTCCATTAAATTGGTCGAGCGCACTTTGGCCACAATCATTTCTTGGGCCTTGTGCACTAATTGGGAATTGCTGCGCACCACAATGCAAAACATTTGTACGCCCAATTCGTCGACAGTGTCTTTAGCCGGATTCGTTGCACGATCTAATCATAATAATAACAAAGAAAATACAAAATTGGTGAATAACCAAAAAATCCAAAAATTACAAACAACGGAACAAAAAAAAAAAAAAATTACCCAGCATTTCTTCCATTATACTCTCATCGGTTGTCATTTCGGCTTTTCTTTCTTTTTTTTTTGTTGTTAATTTGAACAATTAATTTTACTTAATTTTATTTACATTTGTTGTTTGTAAAATTAAAATTAATTTGTAAAATTTGCAGCCTTATGTTATTTTTGGTATTTTTTTTTGTTGATTGCAAAAACATCGATGTTTCTTTTTTGAATAAAGAATCGGAAACAAAAATACTAGAAACTTAAAAAAAAAAAAGTTCCAAGCTAAATATTCTTTTAAAAACACAAATACAAGAAAATTTATTAGAAAATAAAAATTAAACTTATATTTATTAAAAGGTTTTTATTATTAGTATTTTTATTATTTATTAAAAAATTAGCTAGTAAAATGATTAAATTTCTAATATTCTTGGGAAATTAATTTTAAAGATGCAGTTTCCTTTGAAATATTTAAATTATTTGATTTATTTTGTTGTTCGTTTTATGACCAGTGTGACCATTTTTTTAAATCAACAAATATTGCCATATGGTCTCAATTGATCGAAATCAACCGTATACTTTTGTGGTCTTTGACAGCCGGAAGCGCTTGGCTGTCAAATTTGACGCTAGCGTTCTTTTTCAGGCGTACGCTGTTGCCGTTTACATCGTACACGATTTCTTAAGTTAAAATGTAAGATATTTTTTACCTTAATTAATTGTGTTTAAACTTAAAAATAAGTGCAAATGATTAATTAAACAACTGCTCAAAGGCAGCTAATAAAAATTTGTGTGAAATTATGAAAAGAAAGTCGAAAAACTAACAATATATGTTAGTGAGGTTAAACTCGTTCGCCTACTACTCGCATATATATATATTTTTTTTTTCGTGGACATTGTGTATTGCGCCGACTTAAACCGCACGTGTTTGCGGGGTTTATTATTTATTTTTTTTTTATGTATAATTTTTTTTTTAATGTGTGCTTATGTTTCCGTCCAACACTAAAACCACCATGCGAGATTTAAACTCTGTGAGGGTATTCAGATTGGACCAAAGTAAACTGTATGATTTACTATTCCTCTTAAGGGTATCGGCTAAAAGATATAAACCTTAATAAAGTTTAAAATCAACAAGAAAAAAACAACAACAATAGAAATAAATTAAGACAAATTGTGTTATATTGCAATAATTGTTTGTTTGTTTTTGTAGCATGGCCGAAGTTGCTGAAAACGTGGTCGAAAACTTCGAGGAGCCCGCACCCGTGGAAACCGAGAGTGCCGAGACAGTGCTCGAAACAAATGTGGTGGCCACCTCAGAATTGCCCGAAATTAAATTGTTTGGTCGCTGGTCTTGCGATGATGTCACCGTCAACGATATTTCGCTGCAGGATTACATTTCCGTCAAGGAGAAATTCGCACGCTATTTGCCCCATTCGGCTGGCCGCTATGCTGCCAAGCGTTTCCGCAAGGCCCAGTGCCCAATTGTTGAGCGCCTGACCTGCTCCCTGATGATGAAGGGTCGCAACAATGGCAAGAAACTGATGGCCTGCCGCATTGTCAAGCACTCGTTCGAAATCATTCACTTGCTCACTGGCGAGAATCCCCTCCAGGTAAGAAGACAGAAACCCCAAGCTACACAAGAAAATCAAATTGCCAAGCGTGTCATATGCTAAACTGCTTACAGGCCAAAATACACTTGTGAGACAGGTAGAATGAGCACGCAGATTGAATAAGAAAGGTTTTAATATCCTAGTGTTTGAAGAAATACAACAAAAGCCACTTCATACTCTCTTGGAACTTAAAACTACAACTACAACAAATTGAAATCTTTAT
This sequence comes from Scaptodrosophila scaptomyzoidea, assembly GCA_035078625.1. Taxonomy (NCBI): domain Eukaryota; kingdom Metazoa; phylum Arthropoda; class Insecta; order Diptera; family Drosophilidae; genus Scaptodrosophila; species Scaptodrosophila scaptomyzoidea. The sequence goes on from JAWNPY010000077.1 coordinate 59,744, forward strand.
TTCAGTCCGCCTCAATGCCTGGCGGTTAATTTGAGTATACTGCAAAGAGCATCTTTATTTAAACGGACTAATAGTAAAACTAGAAAGGTTTTAATATCCTAGTGTTTGAAGAAATACAACAAAAGCCACTTCATACTCTCTTGGAACTTAAAACTACA
>JAWNPY010000077.1:60001-93431 GCA_035078625.1 Scaptodrosophila scaptomyzoidea
ATAAACTAGAATAGATAGATTTTTTCAGTCCTCCTCAATGCCTGGCAACTAACATTAATGTTGTAAAGAGCATCTTTAATTAAACGGACTAAAATTAAACTTAGAAAGGTTTTAATATCCTAGTGTTTGAAGATCTAAAACTAAACCACTTCATACTCTCTTGGAACTTAAAACTACAAATTGAAAACTTTCCAGTCCTCCTCAATGCCTGGCAACCATCATTAATATTGTCAAAGAGCATCTTAATTTAAACGGACTAAAATGAAAACTAGAAAGGTTTTAATATCCTAGTGTTTGAAGAACTAAAATGAAGCCACTTCCCACTCTCTTGGAACTTAAAACTACAATTAAATTAAAGAGCTTAATATATAAATAGAATTGAAATTAACTTGATTTCTATGTACTATTTTACAGATTTTGGTTAGCGCCATTATCAACTCGGGACCACGTGAGGACTCTACACGTATTGGCCGTGCCGGTACTGTGCGTCGTCAGGCTGTGGATGTGTCACCTTTGCGTCGTGTGAACCAGGTAAATTGAGTGAAGGATTAAGGATTATGCATTTAGCCAATCAGCAATGGTGCCTGGTCGTCCTTTGTGGCCTTGTTCTTATAATGATTTGGCCATAACATACATCTATCCTATCCGTAGCGTCATAATGTGTAAATTTAAACCAACATTTGGCGTATGAACTGAAGAGACAGTTGCAAATTCTTTTTTATTCCTTGATTTCAATTTAAACTCTTTCATTTTTCTTCCTATTTTAGGCCATCTGGTTGCTCTGCACTGGCGCTCGTGAGGCTGCTTTCAGAAACATCAAGACCATTGCCGAATGCTTGGCTGATGAACTTATTAACGCTGCCAAGGTAAAATCTAAATCCAAATTTCATTTCATTTAATTCCAAGTCCACTCTAATACTTGGTCAATATAAATTAATTTAAAGCCCATTGACTCAAGTCTCGCTTTTGGACAAAAGTAAATATTTTCATTTTGTATCATTGTAAATTTCAATTTTTTAAAGAATTTACAAAACAAACATAAATGAACATTCTTTTATATATAAATTTAATTATTATCTGTCCACTCTAATACTTTGTCAATAATTCATTAAACACATTGACACAAGTCTCGCTTTTGGACTAAATTAATCAAAATTGAATCTTTTTGTATCATTGTAAATTTAATTTAATTCATGAATTTACAACTCAAACATAAAAGTACATGAAAAAAATTCACTCAATTTTTTTTAAATTGAATTTGAAATGAACACTGAGAATTTCTCTCTCTCTTTTTTTGCAGGGCTCTTCCAACTCCTACGCCATCAAGAAGAAGGATGAATTGGAGCGTGTGGCCAAATCCAACCGTTAAGGAGATGAAAACAAACAAAATGTTTATGGGGCGCGTACAAACAACAAAAACAACTGCGCCAAAGTTTTTCTCTTTTCTTTCTTTTTTTTTAAGTGTGTGTAAAAATTAATACACAAACAAACAAATAAAACATCATCAGAAAAAGAAAAGCAACAAATAAACAAGTGTAAAAACATAAAAAAAAACTACAAATAAAAAATAGGACTACTTTTTTTTTTTTATTAAATAGCTTTAAACGTGTGTTTTCGTGATTTTTAAAATAAATTCTATAATTTTTACAATATCGTCTACATGCACTCAAGAAAAGTTTGAGCTTTGTTCCTTGGATAAATAATTTTAGGTTTGCTGTTCGTCCTTTTGAGCCTTGAAGCCTTTTTTAGCATCAACAATTGAGTTATTTGTTCAAAATCTGAAAGAGAAAGTTGAATTTCCATGCGCCCTGTCAAAATGAAATAGATTTCAATTATTTAACAAAATGATTTAGTGGAGAGGCATTTAAATTAATTGTGAGACGAGACTGGGTCGTTTTTCCGCATTAGCAAAAATAATTCTAAGCGCCTTTGAAAAAGTAATTTGAGTTTTAAATAAACCTATTTTGGGGGTCAATTGGATTAGCTTGAAATTCTGGAAATAGCTCTATTTTTCCAAGATTTTATAGTTGATCAATTAATATTAATTATTATTAAGAATATTAGACCATTTGGAGAAGCCAGAAACTTTGAAATAATCTCTATTTTTCAAGACTTAAAACCCTGAAGTTTTTTAAATTTTTTTCTTTATTTAATTATCGAATTTATTCCAGAAATTATTGTAATATTTGTAAATCAAGCAGTAAAAAACGGGATTAAATTAAGCGGATTTAAAGGTTTAAAATTTCCCTTAATTTTATTTAATTTACAACAACAGTTTTGACCCAAAAACAGAAAACAATGCAGGCGGCGCATTTAAAAACAAAAACAAAACGTGCCAGCTCGATTTACCATTAGGGCTGTCGCCAATTTGGTGCTGCCAACTCTATTTACCATTTGGTGCCAGTCGATTATTTTTTCATATTCGACTACATCGAAATACATTTTAAAAGTGTGTGCATATAAAATAAATAAGATTTTTCACACTCACAGCATGTGGCTACACTGGACGTGGCTGGCAGGCGTAACATAAACAATTTGTTTATTTATCACTCAAAAAGTTTATAGTTAAAATTTTAATTTATACGTTAACGGTCAAAATATAAAACGGATATTAATATCGGTGAAATGGAATAAACAAGCATTTGCATCAATTTGTGCTGCGGCCACCAAACCGCTTTTGATCGGTCACAAACGCAAACAAGAAAAGTAAATGTGATAAAGGTGTATGTGTGTGTGTGTGTATAAATGTGTATAGTTCAATAGAAGTTTTTTCTTGGGGCTGTGATATTTTTATTTGGAGTCTGAAAAGAGGCCCTTAAAAATATTTCAAACTGCATTTTTTGCACACGCACATATACATAGAAATGAATGTGAATGGTCTAACGCACACTTTTCTAAATAGAGGTGAACACACAGACGTGAAACGATAGTTTATTGCTGTAAATGTGCGTAGCGTGAGTGCGTAACTAAAGCTAGAAGAAACTTAAAATACAAGAATAAGAAATACGTAAATTTTAAACAATTAATATCTGATAGTTTTTATAAACAAAGCTATTAAATAATAGTTAATTAAAGCTTGTCAGTTTTATTTGAGACTTTCATGAGGTCAAGTGTTTTATTTATTTTTTTTTCGTGACTTTAAATTTAACACGCGTCCACCACTTTCACGCCTATTCACATTCACCAAATTTTACGCTCTCTCCGGCTGAGAGAGAGGCAGGCAGAGCTTGGTGTCCGGTCTGCTCGGATTCACCATTTTTGAATTCACCTTAAATTGCTCGGATTCGGATTCACCTCTTTTGAATTCACCTAAATTGCTCGGATTCACCTTTTTTGAACTCACCATTTTTGTTGTGCGAACGCACTTGCCGGAGTAACAACAAACGGAAAATAAGCCAAAGACAAGCATAAAGAAAAATACGGCAGTCGCGTCAACAACGCGCAGCGCAACCATTTCTTTTCAAAGAAAAAGAAAGGAAGAAAGAAAGAAACGAAACGGTATAGAAACAACGCCCCGCAATACAAAATCACTGTGTACATATATGCGTGTGTGCGTACGTGTGTGTGTGTATGTTTGTGTGCAGTGTATTTACAAAGAATATTTTGAGTGTGTGTAATTTTTTTTGTTGTGTTGTTTTTTTTTCTGGGTGTGTAAAAAGTGAAAGTGAAAATTTAGCTCGCACACAGGACACTAGACACACACAGAGCAAGAGAGCGAGACAAAAAACAAGAGAGTGAGTGAGAGAGAAAGAGAGAGCGCCAGGAGCATGCGTTGCGGCCGGGAAACAATTTGGAATTTGGCACAGCGTGTGAAACAGTCGCATTAACACCCCCTCAACGGTCGTCTGCTCTCTCTCTCTCTTTCTCTACCTTCTTCTTCTTGGTCTTCTGCATTTGTGTAGTTGCAAGGGTGTGGGTGTACGACGACGACGCGCGCGCTCCTTTGCGTTTGTGTTTATGTGTGTGTGTGCGTGGTGCAAATTATAGCTAAATGAAATGTTTATTATTTATTTTGCAGCAGTGAAAAAAAAAAAAATGTGCTAAACTCTTTTCAAGTCAAAGTCAATTTTAATATCAAAATAACAAGAAATAAAAAAATCAAAACGCAACCAAAATAAAAATTATAAAAAATAATCATAAGAAGAGAGCCATTGTCAAATGTATTTAACAGCGGCAGAGTAGCAACGTTGTGACGTCAAGAAGCTGTAAGCGACGACGTCAAAGTTGCCACTCATATATATACACATACATACAAATAATAACAATAAAGAAGAGCCAACCCCCCGAAATAAATCCCCCCACCACCAGCACACAACAACAGCAACAACAACATACTTGCTTACTACTACACTACAACTGGGATAGCATTGCCAGCAACGAAGAGAGAGAGAGTGAGAGAAAGAGAGAGAGTCTAGAGGAATTATCGTAGTATCCTCTACGCTCAAGCGTGTATGTGTGTGTAGGCAGCAGTAGCAGCATCACAACAACAACGTACTCAACTCAGCATAAAAATGGAACAGCCGAGCATACTCGTTAAAATCCTGCATTCGATACCGCATGTGAATTACACATTTCGTCGGGTTAATGACACCTTCAATCCGGATAGCGATGTTTACATAGAGGTGAGCACAAAAACTAAAACTTCCTTTTACTCCTACTCCTTTACTTTCTTTGTAACAAAATCACTTTCCTCTCACACACTCAAGTCCATAAAAGGGTTAACGTTAACAGTAGCAGCTTACGAGCCTGTTTTTTTTTTGTGTGTGTGTGTGTGTGTGTGCCATTTAGGTTAAGTTTGTTGGTTTATTTAAAACGGTTTTGGCCATTAAATATTTTTTTATTCACAATCAATTACATAAGTCAGTTTTACAAAGCTTTAACTTAAGAATAATGAAATAATGAGCCTTTTTTTTTTGTTTCTTTTTGTGTCTGCCCTCATTTACCTGAGAGTGAGTAGAAAAGGACTTGGGACAAACAGACAGACAGACTCCTGCTGACTCTGCTGTAGTTTCTCAATTGCAATTGCACACACACACACACACACAACAAGCACTTAAAACTCAAACAAGCAAATAAACACACACACACAAAAGCGGCCAACAAAAAAGAAACTATGATAAAATTTCATTTTCATTTTGTTTACGCGCTGCGCCCTTAGAATTATTATTATTTTTTTTTGTTTTTCGTTGTACACTTTTTAATAGGAAATAGTTCTTTGAAAGCCTTGTAAATTTTGTAAAGCAAAAATATTAATTCTTATCCTTAGGTAAATTGGTTTTTTACGATTAGTTGAGTTGGAAATTTTTGTTTAATTTCTATCAAAAACTACTGAGTTGAGTTTCAATCTTATTGTCTAAATTATTAATTAATTAACATAAAATTGCTATTCCAAAAAAAGAGTATAGAATTATTTGATGAATTTCAAGTCAAAATCGAATTTCGCTCTCTTTTGTTTCATTACCGTTTCGTTTCGAATGCATGCCGCTATGCCATGTGCGCTACATGTGCTGCTGCTGCTTTTGCTGCTTTGGCGGCCCGTTTATCTCTCTGTCAGCCTCAGCCAGCCGTTGTCGTCTGCGCCGCCGCTCCCGGCGACTGTTCTGATTATTTGTATTTGATTTTTCTTCAATTTTTTCTTTCGTTTTTCGTTTTTGTTCAATTTCTTGTGAGCTGAGCAGCTGCGCTCCGCTCTCTTGCCCCAAGCTGCACACTTCCGGCTTCTTGCTCGGCTCGTCTCGGCTCGGCTCCTTCTGTCCCTTGCAATCATCGTCTGCAGCTGCTGCCGCTGCTGCTGCGCTTCTATTGCTTGTAATCTGTGTCCTGGAATGTCTACTGTCTATTTTATCTTAAAACTCGACAAGTTGCGCCAATTTGCCATCCACACACACCCACACTTGAAATCAGGGATGCTCTGACTGCTACTTCCGCTCCATTCCGCCATTTTGTGCAAGGCCGTCAACATCAATTACACCAAGGCGAACTACGTAACAAACAGAGAGAAGAAGAAGAAGACGACCACGACGACGACGCCCAAAAATGGCGTACACGTGCCACCGCCACCGTCGTCAGTTAGTCAGGGAATGATAAATGCTTTTGTTTATATTTTCATTACTTGCATATGCAAATCATATGTGTCCAATGGTTTTTCCGTTGAAAAATCCCAGCAGGAAAATTTGATTAAAAATAACCAAGCAACAGCAACCGGCATTCCCAGCAATGACATCTCCAATGCTTCCAATGCTGCTGCCTCTGCCGTCGTCGTCGTCGTTGTCAGCTCAATGAAAATTCAGGTCATCTAAATGCTGCTGCTCGGCTTGGTTTTGTTTTTTTTCAGTGTATTTTTTTTTTTTGCATAGTATGTAGGTCAGCTGGCGCACTCTAAGCTGAGCCGAGCCGAGCTGAGCTGAGCTGCTTTGGGCGTAGTTATTACGCGCGTCAGCAAAAGCAGCGCGGCGCCACAGCCAGGCAGGCAGGGGCAGGGTTGTTATCGTTGTCGTCGTCATGGGTCGGGTCATATGGAGTATGATTGTGGGCGTTGGTATGCCGGTCAGGTGGTTTGGGTGGCTTGGGTGGCCACTCGCAAATTTGTGTGCTCCCAATGCACTTGAATGCGTGCACAAGAGTTGAGTTGGATTCGTTTTGGAATTGAAATAGGAATAGGAATTGGGTAGGTAATTAACAGCTGCTGGTAAAGAGTTTATGCCCACAACAGTTGTATTCAAGTGCCTATTATAATAAATGGGCGAAAGAATTAAGGTAGCGAATTGAAAAAAAGAAAAAAAAATAAAGCCAATGGACTTGTCAACCTGATTAAACTGTGCTCAATTCTTAATTTAATTAAACAAATAATACTTGAAAAAAATCCTGATTAATATAAAAGGTAATACGGAAAAAGATTTTGTCTTAAGCTTCAAAAAAATATAAAGAATTGTATATTATATATTTTAAATAGCCAGGGCTTTAAATATGAATGAATGAATCGTCATTCAAACAATTTTTTTTTAACGTATTACAAAAATTTAATATGTGGGCTATTTTTCTGATTTTAAATAAATGGCATGGAACTAACTTTAAAATTTTACTCTCGGTAGACATTTTTCTGGAATAGCCCATGTGTAATTTTTTAGAGTTTTCTCAATAAAACGAAGTATAATTTGCATATAACATTTTTGTTACATTTTAAAAACATTTGAAGGGAAATGAAATTCATGGAAATGAATTTTTTAAATTATATTCTCTCTCATAGATGCCAATTTAGATATATGCAGTATATGTTTTTGTTTTTACCATACCCATGCGGGCATTATTATTGTGGATGGATGGGGATGATGATCAATTTAACCTCCAAATAGACTACAAAATTGTCACTATTGTTGTTGTTGAGAGATGGCAATGAGTAGAGACTTTGTCAATGGATGATGATGATGATGATTCTGTTGCATCCAAGTGTCGATAAAGTGTTTCTGATGACGACGATGGGCTCAGTTTTGAAGGTGACGCTAAAGATGTCTCATTGTTAAACACACTTCAAAATAAAAGGGGTTTGTGTGTGTATGCAACCAGGATGATGTTTAGTGTCTATTTAGAAACTGTGTGATTCATTAAATGTACTTCAAAATTGGCTTATCTGCCCCAACTTTGGTGTGGGTGTAAAATGCGCCCGCATAATTCCTGATATATGTAGAAGGGTTCGGCTCTTGAGATTGTCTTTTGTTGTTATTGTTTATTTAATAGTTTTCCATTATATATAATAATAATAATATATATTTTGCTGCTTGTTTATCGTATGCCCTATTTTTTTTTTCAATTCTGATCATGAATATTAGAAAATCCCACACACAGAAAAGTCTCGAATAATTTACATACAACTTGATTGAAACTAAAATGTTGAAGAAGAAAGCTAAATAAAATAACTGTGCCAAGTGTAGGGTTGCCAACCATACTGTTGCCAGCAGTATTATACTTTTTACTGTTGAACAAAAAAAAAGTATACAAAATACTGTTTTCAGCATTAAAATTCTTATAACTATGAGTGTTTGAAAATCCTAATAAAAATCCCAACATTAAAAAAAAATAATAATAAACTAATAAATTGAGCAAAAAGCTCTTAAAAATTTGAATTTAAAATATAAGAAAAATAAAATATTGTTTGTTTTTATATTGTAAAATATTGTTTAATTTTGCTTCTTAGGCCTAAATATATTTTTTTTTCTTGCTATAAACGTGGCAACCCTGGCCGAGTGGCTGCTAGCTGCTTTCACAAAATGCACATCAATATATCGATGCATTTATTATATATACTACAGATCAAGTGGGTATTTTCTTGTATTGAACAAATGGTACCTAAAATAAATACTTATGGTCTTTCTTCTTTCTTTTATGTGTTTTTGTTTTGTTGTTTTGTTGTTGTTTTTATTGTTTGACTGAGAGTGCACATCATTTGCCAGATACAAAATCATGCCGGCTGCTGGCCTGTCAACCCCAAAAAAAAGAAAAACAGAAAAAAGAGAGCAACACAAATGGAATGCAGCTGCCTTTTTATTTATTTTTTTTTTTAAAGAGATTTGCCAGATAATTTTATTTGTTGAAAAATGTTTTAGAATTTCCTTATTAACTAAATTCAAAAACTTCATTTAAGCAAACTGCAAATTGAATTTCGTTTATTTTTAGATTCAGACCCTTTTTTTTCCATTTTTTTTTTTTAAGCTCTTGTATTATTTCTTCTTTCTTTCTTTGTTTGGTTGTTTGTTGTTGAAATGTTTATTTTGTTATTTGCTCTAATTTCGTTTTGATTTGATTCATATCTACACACATAACAGAAGAAGGGTCTTTAAAGATGCATTTTTCAAATTCCATTTAACGTACAAAACAACTGGAGCGACGGACGGACGAACCGACGACCACACAACAAGTTTGGCTACAATTTAGCCCGGGGCAAGTTTCTATGTTTGAAGTTATTACCTTCTTCCCCCATTCCCCATTCCCTTTCATTCCATTCCATATCAAAGAATGAATTCAACCCACGCACTTTGCTGACCAGGCGCCATCTTTGGGGTATAAAAATGAAAAAGTTGAAGCTCAGCTATTTTTACTATCTGACTGACGGATGATGCTGGGGAACCAAAAAAAAACCGCTTTGAAAAGTTCAAGTTCAAAAACGATTTCGTTTTCTCGTTATAAGTAGATATCTAAATATATATATATATATATATACAAAGATATGCGAGAGTTTGTTTATTGTAGGCGTTAGAAAAGTGGCTTATTGTCTTTGTGTGTTATTTCCTCCCTCCTTGACCATCATCATCATCATCGTTGTACATAGAAATTTACTTCCACATGCTGCGCTTTTATTTGTTGCTCATGTTTTTTTTTTGTATATTCTTTTTTTTTTTGTTAATGCTCTTAGGCGGCTCTTGACGTTGACCTGGCCCCCAGAGAGTGATGTGAAAGTCTTTCAATGGGCTTCTCCTTCTCCTTCTTATTTTTGTTATTGTTGTTATCTTCTTCATTTTTCATATTAACAAAACAAAACAAAAAAAATACGACATGTCAAAGCATATTTAATATTATTAAATGCCAAAAGTATATTGGGGAATCTGTTTCCTAGTAACGAGCACAAAAAGTATAGCAATTTTCTCAGGTGGAAAAGAAAAACACAAATATTCTCACACAACTTGGATTAGTTTTTGTTTTTTTTTGTGTGTATTCTCAAAAGAAAATAAATAAGTAATAAAATGAACTAAAATCCAATTAAATTTGGCAAAAGAACTAAACTAAACTAATTCAATAAAATAATTTCAAATTCTTTCGGTTTCGTTCAGAGAGATAATTTTCAAAATCAGATAAGCTAATCAGCTTTAATTGATTTTTTTTTTATATTTTTTTGCTGTTTAATTTGAAACATTTGAGAAATGATGAAAACAGTTTATAATAAAAATATTCCTACTCTTTTGTATATATCATAAATAATATTTATGTGCATTCAAGTTGCTCTCTCACGTTCGAAATTGCGCAATTGAAATTCAACTTTGTATTTTAATCATTTTTACTATTGTTGCTATTGGTTTTCTATTTGTGTTGTTGTTGTTGTCACTTGCGTGATTTGCATATAAAAATATTCCATTTCTGCCCCCGTATGATCTCTGCTCTCCGCTCTCCACTTTGCCCCTAACCAAAATAAAAGAAAAAATAAAAAATATTCTCAACAACAACAAACAAAGAACTCAACGTCGAAATGTCTTTCCTAAATGCATACAAACATACATATGATTAAATGTGAATGTAAATATACATATATATTTTACCTGCCATTTGTGAGTACGGTTTTATTTCTTCCTCGACTTCCTCTGAAATATTTCGTACTCTTTTTTCGGAGCTTCGTTTATTATTTAACCATTTAACCGGTGAGCCACTTTGGACTTTGTCGGCTTTACTTCCTGTGCAATGTTTGACATTTCCGTCAATTTATATTTAAGAAGTTCCACAGGGATATATGAATTCTTGAGAGAGAATCTCTATAGAATAATAATAAATATTTTTCATATCAATATGCCTTTCTCTTTCTTTCTCTCTCTTTCTTATGACCTCTGCGATTTGTTGTTGTGGCCCTTTGTTATGAGTTTTTGCCCTCTGGTTTATTTTATCATTTGATTTTTTTTTCTCCATTTATTCTTATCATTTTTAATATGCATTTAATATGCATTCCATTGTGTGCTTTGCGGATAGTGGGGACTACAAACTGGGACAACTTTGCTGATTGTGCAATTGTGCACTGTGGCCATTGCAAATTCTGCAGTAATTTGAAGGCCCCATTTAAAAAACAACAAAATCAGCGGAAGCTTCATATGACACTTGATTTTTAAGTAGACAGATTTCTGATATAATCAAATAATTCCAATTAGTGTTACAAAATATTTAATAACAGTTTTCATTTATGTTGCTTGAATTTCTAAAGAATTTAATACCAAATCTGATTTTTTTTTTTATGCATAAAATTATAATTTACCGTAATTCGTTTTTGACACACCAATAAAAAAATGTGTGTGTGTGTGTGTGTGTGTTGGGGAAAATATTATTTCTTGTTGTAGTTTGAAAACTGGTTTTCCACTACGTTCTAATTTTGCCCAAATGACAACGGCCACAAAAAATAAAAATAAAACCAACGACAACAAATGTCAATGCGGAACACACACAACACAGCCAAGTTGGGGAATGGAGATGGAGCAATAAAAGTTGAGAGCAAACCGCCTACATATAAAAAAAAATACAAGCCAAAAGACAAGTCACAGGGCAGGGCACAAACAACAACAACAACAACAACAACAAAAACTTTAGATACAAGAAAAACAGCTAGAAAATAAAAACAACTTCAGCTCCAAGAATTACAGTAAAAACGTCATTTTCTTTTCTACTACACAAATTACAAAAGTATTCAGAGAATGCAAAAAAAAAAGAAAAAAAAATGAAGAATACTCTTATTTCTTATACATTTAGGTTATTCTATTTTACTTTCAAATCTTTTCTCTTTTCAAAACCAAAGTTTTCCTAGAGTTTCCCCACTGGGAGTTTTTCGGAATAAAACCTAGGAACTACTTATATGGTCCACCAATACAAAAAAAAAATATTTAAATTTTTTATTACCAGGAAATTTACCAGTTTTGTTTACTTATTTTTTGTTCCTCAACGTTTTTCTTTAGTTTTTTAAAAGCGAAATCTTGAAATATCGAATTAGAGTTAGAATTAGAGGCCTAATGTGCAATTATCGCACCACTAACTTTGTTTTAGTCTAGGCAACTCCTAAGGGATCAAATATTGTCAAATTTTTATAAACCATTCCCAAAGTCACCGAATTTGAATTTTATGGTTTTTGTTGCTGCCTTGATGAAAATTTACGAAAATCACCTGACAACATACGTTTTTTGGTAAGGTTATGATGATATTTCGTAGTGGCAAAGAATTTTATTTGATAAAGTGGTCTTTTACCTTTCGAATGAGTGGTAAAAAAGCAAAATCAGATATTCCGATTTTAAGATATAAAAATTCTAAATAGGCCAAATGGGTTAGAGAAATTGCATAGTTTCAATAAAATTTGTAATTTTCTTTGTGGAGTTTTATATTTTGTCCTGTCAATTTCTTTCAAGAGAGAATGAATGCAATTCGGTGTTTCTCCTTATTTTATTTTCGTTTCTTTCTAATTGATGTTTTACTCAAGTTGTTGGTTAAGTTTTGTCCGGACACAATGGGCAAATAAATGAGGAGGAGTCGGGAGGAGGAGTAACTAGAAATGCTTTTGTCCATTTGCACTCACTGTGCTGTTTTTATGGAAAATAAACTTGAAATTTGTATGAAAAACATGCATCTGTTTTTTTTTTTTGTTTTTGGTTAGTTTTTTTGTTTTATAAAGAATTTAGAATTGCTCGCCGCCAGACCAGACCAGTTCATTATTTTTAGAGCTGGTAACCAATGGGCCAAATTTCACTGCTCTGCTGGCGTGTGAGTGATGGCAATGGTGTCCATAGCCTAAAGACGCTGGCACTGCTAGTATAATCAAAATGGGGATTATCATAGAGCAGTTGCAAACTGTCACTGCTGCTGCTGCTGCCTGCGGTGGCAGCAATGCTTTCAACAAGCAAATGTTGACTGCAGTTATTGCGCGGCTGCTGCTGCTGCTTGGCAGGGATGCCAGCACAACTGCTGCTGCTGCTGGTGCTGCTGCTGCTGCTAATGGTGCCACTGACGCCTTTGTTGGTGTTGCTGTAATAGAGATTCCGGCTGGGAGCCACGACCAGTTGATTTGTTTGGCGGCCGCCAGGTATGCGCTGGAAATGTCCTATTCCATATTGTTGTATGCGGTTGCAGGCGCTACTATTGTTGTTGCTGTTGCCACAACTCTGTTGCTGCTGCTGCTGCTGTTGCTGTTGCTGCTGTTGTCCTCCTGCCAGTTGCACGGATGGTGATGGTGTTAATGGTGGCTGTGACTGTTTGATGCGGTATTTTTGTATCTGTTGTGGTATTTGCTTCTGCCCAGAAGATGTTGAGGCTTCACAGCAATCATAGAAATGTTGCTGGTGCTGCTGCTGCTGCTGTTCCTTTTGTTTCTGCAATTGCTGTTGCCGCAGTTGCTGTTGTTGCTGCTGCTGCAATAGCTGCTTATGATGATGTGGAATTGGCGTTGCCGTTGGTGACGACCGATGGGTTAGTTGTCGTATTTGATCCCGATTTAATTGGCAAGCAACTCGTATCTGTTCCGAGGCCTGACGCAAATAGATTTGCTGGCGTAATATGTTGCCACCAATGCCGCCGCTGGTTTGTCTCAAATACTTGACTGATGGATCCACTGGCTTTGTTTGCTGTGGCTGTGGCTGTGATTGTTGCTGCTGCTGCTGTGGCAGTGATTGTTGCTGCTGCTGCTGTTGTTGTTGTTGATGATGCATTGGCATATCTAAATCATATTCGTCAGCCGTTGATTGCAATGACATCATAAGTTCCCGGCCATTTGCATTTGTGGTATTCTCTGATGAAGTACTTGGAGCTGCACCACCGACTTGGTTAATTGCGCCGGGATACGTGCACTCCAAGTATCCCTCCATCCGCATTAAGGACTTTGCCTGATCGTTAAACGCCTTATATTTGGCATCAAAGGCATAAAAGTCAAAGGGAGGCTCGCCAGTTATTGGGTGATTGGAGAAATTGCAACAAACTTCTGGTCTATCGACCCGTACTTGCTCCAGCAACGTATCCTTATCACGTATAACGGCACGCAGTTCCACAATCTGCTGAGCCAAAGCGCATATCACTTCCAATGTTGGCTTTATAATGGCATCTCGATCCTAATTGGTTAAAATTCTTAATTGTAATTAATATTTATTCTATTTTTACCTCAACGGAAGAAAGTCGCCGCAGTTGCCAATAAAAACGTAAATATTCGCCATTTCGTTGCTTATAGAGTATTTGGATAAACTGTTGAATATCATCTCCCATATTATTCATCAGATCCAATATTTCAGTCATGTCACGGCGCTTCTCCGATGTTTGCTCGTAACCACCATGCATTAATGTGTCGCTTACAATATTTTCATTCAACTGCTGAGCATAGATGTTGAGGCTCTTAAAAATTAGAAAAATATAAATATGTATATACATATATATTTATAAATTAAGTCACCTGGGCCCGTTCCATGGCATCAGCCGTGTGCAGTTGCTCACAGAGCGACTCACCTCGCTCCGGATCATAAACTATCATTGTATAATGAAATTGTTGCAGCGTAAGCTGGGCAAAGTAAACGGTACGACCAATCACCAAAGGCCTCCACATGATGGCAAACCGCAGCGTGCTTAAAAATTATAAAAATTATAAAAAACAAGATTTTTACATATATACATAGATACCTTTCTACGACGAGCTTCCAAAATTAAATGAAATTAATAGAATATCAAACTGACAGATGCTAAATAAAAAAATATGGTTTGCTTTGATTTAGAAAAATCTTTTAAAGCTCTGTAAATTTTGCCGCTCCCATTTAGATAATTTGTTGACCCAAGTTGGTTCGAATTTGAAAAATAAATAATATCTTTCTTGTCAATATTAATTTAAACGCTTAACAGTAAATACGATTCCAAGGGAAATCATTGATTTGTAGATATAAAATAACTTTTAAATATTTAATTACTTAATTTATGAAAATTTTCATTTGTATCTATGTTTTCGAAACTACATTAATAAGTTAAATAAATTTAATATGAAGAACAGAGAATGTGTTAAAACTTCAAGGTTATTTATGTCAATCTGCTTTGATTCATTTAAATTCAACAACATTTCATAGATAGAGAGAAAGAGAGAGAGAGAGAGAGAGAGAAATGGGTTAAATGGCCCGGAAAGCGTGGGTCTGTGAAATGGAGCAAACGACGCTTAAAATAATACAATTGAAAAAAATAATAAAATACATGAAAATAAATAAACAAAATATTATATTATATTTGATTGGTCTGACTCATATTTTACTATGAAAGAGAAGGCTCTGTGTAATATCCAAATCTGGTATATGAGTAATCCCTTTCAGATAGTAAATAAAAATAAATAGGAAATAAGATAACAACAAGCCTGATTCACATGCATATAGGCAACTTCCCTTGTAAGTGATTTTAAATTAAGTATTTATATAAAAACAAGAATTCCTTGAATTTCACTCGATTCTGATAAAAATTATCAATTCCATTCGAAATTCTCTTAATTCTTCAGAAAATGAATCCAAAGTTTTAATAAAACCTTCCAAAGTTTTTCAGGGAAAATACTCTAAACAAAGAATTAAAGTTTTCTTAAAGCCTCAATCACAGAAATTTTATTTTTTTAAAAACTTTGGTTCCGATATCTTAATAAAAACTAATTTTTCGATATTTTTGAAACTTTCCATTCGCCTTTGAAATTGCTGTGGACTAGGAAATAAAATCTCTCTTTAAATCCTAAGGTTAAAATAATAATTTTGTTTTGTCAATGTCCTCTCGTCAATTAGTTAATTAGTTTTTGTTTTTCTACTAACTGTTAAACTTTTAAATTTATTTTTTTGCTTTTCTAGTATTGTAAATTTGCCCACTTCAGTTGCACATTTCGTTTTTCTCTCTTGCTTCTCAATTCTTTCTCCTTTCTAAAGCTCTTGGGCTCTTAAGTGTCATTCAACTGACGAGGACACGCAAGTTCTATGCTAAATTAAAGTAATGGGTGAAAAAAAAAACAAAAAAAAAAAAAACCAACAACACCTGAAGGACCAACAATGCCAAAAAGAAAGAAAACGACAAGAGAAACTGTTGATATAGTATAACTAGGAGGGGAGAAAGTCAAGTCAAGTCTAGAAATGAGCTGCAGTAGAGCGCTAGTTTTAATGATTATTTACATGAGGCACGTAGCACACACACACACATACAGAGACACAGAGAGTGGCTGCCTACAACTAAACAACATAAATAATAAATGTCACGCAGCCAAAGCAGCCGCGTTGCCAGCCAAGGCGTTGCACACACACATTACTTGCCACACTCTCGGTAATCATCTAATGTTTTGGGCCAGAGGGATGGATGATGATGGCTCATGGCTCCTTAGGATGGACAAGGATACCTACAATATATACTTTGTTCGTTTTGATTGAGCCTGATTGACAGGGCAAAAGTTTGAGGCACCAATGGGGCTTAAAAGTGCTCGTTTGTTTGAGATTGGCCTGGCCAAAAGGTTCGCTGAGTCATTTAACACACCCTCAATCAAACCAGACGTGTACCACCAAAGTTAAAGTCACGTGACTTGACTTTCGTGGTTGAATGTTTGAAATTTGAGTAGTGAGCCATTTAACCACCCCCATTTATTTTTTTTTTTAAATAAGGGAAGCCGACAAGTATAGCTATACATATATATATATTTTTTAATGACAACGAATTGGATTTCCTTTAAGCCAAAGTAACTTTTTCATTATACCATCCTGGACACAGACACCATCAAAAAAAAAAAAAGAAAAAAAAGTTGACCAACACTGCGGGGGATAAAGTTTCTTATGCTTTTGATATTTTGCCGTGTTGCCAATTCAATTAAATTTTTCATTGTGCATTATACACCCCAAAATTTTGGCCAAAAAAAAAAAAAAAATGAAGTAAAGAAAAGACTTTTCAAACGCATTTTGTGTTGTGAGGGAACTTTTGATTCGAACTGAAATACAAGCAGCAAAACTGCAACTCAAATAGCAGCAAACGAGTTGTGAGTTATTCAATTAAAAGTTTATTCAATGCTTTGGGGTCCCCAGCACAAAACAACAACAGGCAGCTGTTATAAGGAAGTTTTTTTGCCCTGGACCAACAGGATTTTATTTATGCTTCTATGTGCCACAAATCCCATTGGGTTTATTGCCAAGAAATGGCGACATAAAGGTGCATAAAGAACTTTTTTAAACTATATCAATTACCAGGATTATTAAGTATATATATATGAATCTTCTGCTCCAAAGAATATGTGGTTAAAGTTTTAAATCGATTCAGGCATTAGATCTGTGCTTTAAGCAGTAATACAGACAGAAATTTTTGACTTTAATTTAAATAAAGAAAACTTTAATATATAATGGAGATGATGGTTTTATTTAATTTAATATACGAATAATTTAATATACCTGTATAACGAAGTATATCGTTAGAAAATAAATCAAAAACATCGTATATAGAATCAGTAGACTAACCCCTTAAATAAGAAATAAAATTATATTCTAAAAAAAAAAAAAAACTAAGGAATCAGGGATAATTTTTATAGAATGAAAGTCAGGAACCTAAAAGGATTAATTGATTTTTCAAACTCAGTTATTAAATATAATCAGGGCAGTGAATCTGATTTTTCTATATTTTTTCTATTTGAACTGTCTTTTTTTTTTGTGGGCGCCATCAGTTTTAAAAACTCTTACAAAATATATAGGTATTCTCAATCAACATTCTTATAGGTATATTTATGTCAAAAGATAAGAGTTAACAGGCAAACAAATTTCACAAAAAAAAAATGAGTATATTTTATCTTGGTCTACATTAGTTTTGTATGTCAACAAACACAATCGATTAGGCATTACAAATACCCAAACTATATTATCTACTTATTTATATTATCCTTATGCAATGCGACTGAAATTTTAATTCTTTACCTGAATTTCTTTTTTCCAGAGTTTAGGCATTCTTGCCTCTATACCCGCCGGCCTTTTAATCCTATCGCTTTTTGGTCTTTTGCTTTATTTGTTGACTCGCTGCTGTGACCGCAAGCAACGTAAGCCGAGTGCCCAGAGATGCCAGAGTTGCTCTCTGGTCGTCATAACATTGATGACCTGTGCGGCCATCGGTCTAGGTGAGTAATAGTAAGATACTAACAATAAGATTATTATTATTATTATACATATTTTATCAATGGGGTGGTGCATTGAACCCGCTTCAAATAACGCCCATTGAGCACGTACAGTTTTACCGCATTTGCCAAATCCATATTCTTACTCCAAGTAAATGCAATTGTATGCACATGGAAAGACCACGTCGTCGCGTGTATAACTTGGCAATTAGCCAAAACGTAGAGCTTATCGAGTTTGCCAACAACGACGATGGCGACAACAGACCAAAAACAAACCAAAACGATGATGATGATGATGTTGATGTTGATGACGACCCGCTTCGTTACGTGTGCCAAGCTGACTTTGGCACGTAGATTTATGAGTTAAAGTCATCGCGTTGCCGCCTGCCCACTGGAAGATCGCCAGAGTCAAGAGTCAATTAATTTAACCAGAATATGCCAAAAACAAATAGGTTTCTTCATGATGTAGCCAGAGTTTAATACTCTTTTTTATTGGACTTGAACAAAACGGAACGATCTTTGTCATTATCTTCCTTCGATTTACTCTTTTAATCCATTTATTTTTTTTTTTTTTTATTAATTTTTATACTTTTATGCCCCAACCAATCGAATAAGATATGAAATTGAAGGCGGCAGTAATATAGTAATGTCATCATCTTTCGCAAACACAAATAATTCAATTAAAATTCTTTTTTTTTTTTGGTTTAATTAACTTGTTAAAGTGCCGCTCGTTGATGTTAACGAGTTCTCTTTTTTCATCAAATTTGTATTACATTCAAGAGATAAATGAAATCAAGAATAAACTTTAAAGTTTAACGATTATTTACATGATTATTTAGACATGAAAGGCTACAAAAAAAACCAAGGGAGACCTCCAAAAGTTAATGCTAGATTGGTACATCCATTTGTATTATAATCTTTCTTTTTTTATATAAGACTCCATTAATGAATCAAACTCGATTGACTTTATAATCTAGCTTTCATATATAGACGATTTCTCAACAAAAGACGATTTTGATTCCCGACATTCCCTTGCATAATTTTAATTTTAGGTTAATATTACAAAATTAACTTTCTTGTTTTTATTTTTCAGGCTTATATGGCAACGATGACTTTCACAATGGACTGCTGCAGGCATTCAGTTCTGGCAAGCAGGTGGAAGGACTTGTACTCAATTTAAAAAGACAGGTAAATAAATCTATCAAGAGATTAGGTATTAAAAACAGTTGAGAGTGCTTTTAAAAGGTTTTACGTTTCTTTAAATTAAATATAGTTACACTTACATACGTGCTAAGTATAAGTATATTTGTATTCCCAAAAGTTAGTTGGTCTATCATATAAACAGCTTCCTAGACTTACTTAAGCTGACTGACTCAGAGCAGCAGCAGCAGCAGCAGCGCAGCAGGTGAGAAAAGTTCAAAAGTTAATGACCAAAATAGGGTAAGGAAATACAATCCAAACACACACAGAAGAGCCAGAAGAAGGGGAAGAGCAAAGGCAGACAGAGAAGTATCATCGTTGAGAGAGAAGTAGAGAAACAAAGACCAAAAACAACGCACATAAAAATAGTTTAGACTTTTTTTTTTTTGTTTTTGTTTTTATCTGACTCGTCTCTCTACAAACACACACACACACATTCATAGCTTATGCTTCCGTAGTTTAAGTAATAGCAATAAGTAGAGAGTCAAGTAGAAACGCCTAAAAGCAGACTACATACACGACAGAAGCTATTTGTTTGCTAGCATATCTATGTATGTATGTATATGTTTGAGACTGTGCCTAGATAATTAATAGCGTTTTACTTAAGAGTCGAGCAATGCCAGCCATCTGTTTGAAAGCCCCGACATGATGTAGGCAAGCATTCTCTACTCTCCCTGCTTCCTTTTCCTTCCTTTCGGCCTTTGATGCTGAATATGGTATCTTTTTTGTCTCTGCTTTAACCTTTTGCCTTATTTTAGGGGTTATACAGGAGCAGCCGGTGGTGAGCAGGTGAGGGAGAGGGAGTGGGAGTGGGAGAGGTTAGGCGCCTTTTAGCTTGAAAACTTTATGAATAGCTGGGGATTGGAAATGAAACTCTGGCAGGATAGAGAGGATAGACCGCCGTAAACACATCGTAACTGTCAACACAGCAGCTTTTAGGTTGATTATAATGAGAGAAGTACTAAGACCACACGTTAAGCCTGTGGCCTGTGGATGTTTGAAAGCATTTACCAGAGATTTTTGTTCGACCAAGAAATGCTCTTTCAATTTCTTTTTTTTTTTGGTTTAAATTGCTTACAGACTGAAACCATCAAACATGATCTCGAAATTAAAATGGCCTCCCACAAGCTGGAGCAACAAATGGAAAAGACACAGTACAATCAGACAGCTGTCATGGTCCTCATCTCAACGTATGCCCTGGTGCGGGATAACACCTCAAGGGCGGTCACATCCCTGGACAACATGGTCCTCTATTTTATGAAGACCAAGGGCGGCGAAAATGACACATCACTGATGGGTCTATTACATGTAAGTCTACACACACAGTACAAAAGAAAGTAAGAGTATACAATATATATATATTTTTTTTGTTTTTAGTTGGGTGAACTATATGAATCCATACGTTGGCCGGCTACATTGGGTTTTCTCACCGTATTGCTGCTGCTATGCACGGTGCTGGTCATCGGTGTGGCACGGCGTTCACGTTGCACTCTAATCTTCTTCAGCGTTTCTGGTTTATTCTGTATCATCATCTGCTGGCTACTGGCGGGCATTTATCTGGCATCCAGCGTGGCAGCCGGTGACTTTTGTATGCGTCCACATGAATATATGTGCCGGCAGGTGGGAATGGTAAGTAATACATAAATCTAATCGTTATTATTAATTAACGAAAAAAGGAATTGCTGATTGTGGCCAAATGTGACGAAAATTATATTTGGATTCAGCACAAAAAAAACTTTTGGAAAATTAATTTTTGTAGACCTGTGTAATCTAAATAAAAAGCCAATTTTCATTAATTTAATTAGTAGCTATACAAAAATTCTCAGAAATGAATAAAACAAGAAAATAAATTCAAAATAAATTTAAAATTCGAAAGTATTTAAAGGAACTTCATTAAAAAATTTTATTAAATTTGGTTAAAGCTAATTAACTTAATTTTAATATCGAAAAGTTTCTAGTTTTTTATGAACTCAAATAGTCCAGAATAGTTTAAAAATGAACTCAAGTTGACGAAATAATCATTCCTTTTGTTTTTACTTTGTTTTTGTTGAAAATTACAGCGCAGTCCATATCTTTATTTTTTGAATTGTGGAACTTTGCGTAATCGTTTCATTTTACGTCTAAACGAGTCCCGGGATTTGGTGGAAAAGGCAAGAGAAAGCGTTTATTTACTGCAACGGTGAGTTAATGTTTTGCTTATCAAGTAAACAATTGAAAACATTTACCATTTATCATTTGGCTTGGACAGAATGAGTCAGGAGACTTATCCACGTATCGATGTACACCGAACTCTAGAGGCCATGGACCATGATCTAGAGGAAACGAAAAACAATCTAACCAATTTGTCAAGCACGCTGGACCGCAGGGCCATTGATCGTCATTATGCTGATGCCTTGCGTGGCTTGTGCGGCGGAGGATTGCTCGGTTTGAGTCTGATGATGGTGGCTGGACTGTTGACCTCGTTTTTGCTCACCATTTTAGTGTATGCAGATTCGCATGCCTGGATTTATTTGAGCAAGCGGTAAATTAGCCAAATAGAGAGACATTTTGTATATTTTATAACTTTTATAACATTTTACCAGACCACCATTGGATGCAGATAAATCAGAGACGGCACCCCTGTTCCCTGCCTCAAATGCGCCCAGTGCAAGCATTTCACCCACCGCGCCTATGAGTACGGGCACCATAAATCGTACATTGTTGCATCACCAGCAATCCCAGGGCGGTCAAATTGGGGCTGGCGTTGGAGGAGGAGGAGGTGGAAGTGGCGGCGGCGGCGGGGGCACTTTGGGAGGACCCGGCAGCGGCGGCGCCTATCGCAATGGAACGGCAGGCTTGAGACAAGGGTTGGCATCACCATCCACAACCAACAACACATCATCTACAACAATTTACCACAACAACAACCACCACCACCACCACAACAACCACTACAGTCACCATACACAGCATATAACTAATCCAACGGCATCGGCGGCGGCCGGTGGCTTGGTGTTGGGACGCATCAGCGGCCGGCGCTCGCCATCACCGCCGCCTGGCTATGATTTGGTGCATGGCACAAGGCATGATTTTTAATTTTTTCTTTCATTTTATTTGATTTAATTTTATTGATTTATTTTATTTGTTTTTAATATTATTGTTATTGATTTTATTGTTTTTATAATGGTTTTTCTTTATGCCTTTATACATTTATTAATCGAGCTCCTGATAATTAGAAAAGATGTGATTTTTATCTGCATTTAATTCCATTGGAATAAGAACAGTTTAGTTTACTAAATACTTAAGATTTTTTCTTTTCATTTTCCTTTTTTTTTAGTACCTATTAAAGAAATTGAACTTAGTCTCTATTATTTTAGGTTTTTGGGTATATTCGGGTCAATAATACGACGCAAATAAATTCTATTTAAAATTTGTACCTACTTATTTTCTTACCAAAACAATGAGCTTAACAATGAGTACTAAATTACATTCGACTATGTCTCCGAGGCAAAAAGAGATAAAGCCAAAATTTAAATAAGATTTTAATGGATAAAATACACACTTTCAAATATTGTTACGTTTTTTTTTGCACTTTTTTGATGGAGCAATTCTAAAATCCTTTAGAAAATTCGGATCTGGGTTTAATTTTTTTTTTCTAAGATTTATGCATGTTTATTAGATTAAATTAGATTTCTCTGTATATAAAAAATTAGAAATCAAGAGGCAAAAGAAGAATAATCTTGAAATTCCAATGCATCTATAAATATTTTCTATTTTTTTTTTGGATATATTATTTATTTTGTTTATTTTTTTATCATTATTTTAATGAGTTTTAAGTTTTAATGCCGCAATCAAAACAAAAAAAAAACAATGACAAACACTGACACCAAAATTTAACACACGCACTCATACGCACATACACACACGCACACACACTTACAAACATGAGCCGAAAAAATGAGAAGAAAAACTGAAATTATTTTGGCTTAAATTGTTTCCTAATCATAATTCCAATATAATGTAGAACTTTAAGCAATTGACAAAAATGACCAACTTAACGATCTCTCTCTCTCTCTCTGTCTTCCTCTTTAGGTCTGGCCATCATACATTGGGCCGTCTGCCATCACATTATCAGCAATCTTCATCGTATTTGCAAGGACCGAATAATGGCAAATATGCGACGCTCAGCAAGCAATGTAAGACGCTCGAATCGAACGACTTTTACTGAGATTCGCTTGCCTGCAGCACATATGCAGGCAATAGCAACAACACAGCACAACAACAACAACAGCAGCAGCAGCAGCTGCAGCAGCAACATCATCAGCACCACAGCAGCAATGTAAATGTGCACACAACTAGCAACACAACACTTACCCAAAGCAGCAGCAACAATAACAACATTATCAGCAATGCTTTCAACCACCACCAACACCCACACACCAGCAGCAGCAACAACAACACACTGAAGAATATATTTGCCTCGGCAACATTGCCAAGATCGACTGGCTCATCCATACGATCCGTATTATCTTCGCAGACCGGCAATGCCATATGCAAATCGACTGGCAATGGTCTGGATGGAGATTTGGGCGATGATCGTGACCCGCGGGATGTAACCAATAATAGTTTCAATCGATTTGATCCAAAATATATTAGCATTGGCCCCAAGGCAGTGCGAGGCAACAACAATTTGAATATTGTGGCAGCGGCCACGGCCAACAAATGTGCCACATTGAGGCATGTGGGTCGTTACGGTGGCTCGCTGAAAGGCGCCTCGCCATCACCGAATTTGCGTAGTGCCAAGACACCGTCAATTGCCACAGTATCCAAGGATTACTGCCAGCAACCGGATTGTATACCCCAAGTGTTTGCGGCCACTTCCACAGATATGTTGGTAAATGCAGGCAGCAGCAGTATACAATCAATGGTGCAGGCGCAAATACAGCAAGTTGTGCCACCGCCACCACCACCACAACAACAACAACAGCAGCAACTGCATCAGCAGCAGCAGCAACAACAACAGCAGCAGATTTTGGTGCAACAGTCACAAACCGCGCCACCACCGCCACCCAAGCCAAAGATAGTCAATACATTTACAGAAATACCAGGCACTACGGGCGTGGGCAGCTCCTATGCCAAGGAGCAGCAACAATTGTTGGCTTTGCAGCAGCAGCAACAACAACAACAGCAGCAGCAGCAACAACAGCAACAAACTCAAGCAACGCAACATGTAAGTGTAATTAAAATGAATGAAATGTATTTAAATTAATGTTAACTCTTATGCAGTCTCTATGCAACACACATATGGGCCTACCACCCAGCTATCATCAGCAGCAACAGCAGCAGCAACTTCAACAGCAAATGTCACAACAACAACAACATCCGCCGACCACACATATATTGCCGCCCTCGGCTGTTTATAGCATAGAGAGCAGTGGCGTTTATCCAGCCCAGCAGACTGGGCCCACAGCAGCGCCACGCGTACAACGTTCACTGAATCCAGCTTCGATTGTTAATCAACCCTTGCCGGATATACCAGTGCAATCGCCAACAACGAATACAGTTGCCTCCAAGATCTCGTCACAGCCTCTGTGCGCTGCCAATTTGGGTCCGTATCGTTCTTTGCAGCGTCCTCAAAATCAGAAATTGCAGTTGACTACGAATCAACAGCAGCAGCAACAGCAGCAGCAACAACAGCAGCCACCTTCGCTGCCACCCAAAAATCGGCATAAATCTAATCGGGATGCCAGCAATGCGAATGCCAATGCCAATCATATGCAAACTTTGCCACCAAAATCGGCCAGTTTGCGGCAGCAACAATCGGCCAGTTTTGGCTATGAACGTGAAAGAGACAGGGGCGAAAGGGAACGGGAACGCGAGAGGGAGCGAGAGCGGGAGCGGGAAAGAGAACGTGAAAGATCGGAGCGTAGCGAAAGACCGCGTCGTGCCGAGACCCTGGACAATGCCAGAAGCTATGTGGAACAGCAACAGTATGGTGGGCAGCCAGTGCTCAGCATGAAGAAGCAGCATTCGTACGATACCAGCGCCTATCATCACCAGCAGCAGCAACAAGCGGCCGCAGCAGTGGCAGCTGCCTATTACCAACAGCAACAGCAGCAGCAGCAACGTCAGCATAACAACAACTATCATGGCGGGACAAGCAAACATCACCAGCAGCAGCAACAGCAGCAATTGCTAATGGAGCAACAGCAGCAAATGTTTTATCGTTCTATGAAGCGCAGCGGGGCCAGCAGTGGCGGTGGTGGTGGTGGGAGCTCAGCTCATGCCCATGTCCATGCTGGAAATAGTGATCTATTTTCGGTTACAGAATTGTAGGAGTGCGCCTGCTGCGGCGGCGGCGTTGATGTTGTCCGACGTGCCACTTCCTGTGGCACGGGCTCAGCATCAGCATCGCTACACGCAGCAACGGCGTCAGCCAATACACAAACTGTATTATCATCATCATCATCAGCAGCAGCAGCAGCAGCAGCAGCAGCAGCAGCAATGGGCAATGGTGGCAGCAATCAGGCGCCAATACCCCTGCCACCCAAAAAGCATCGTGCCCAGTCACAGCCACCAGCCCAAGCCACACAGGTCACGCAGTCGTGTAATGCCAATTTGTGCGATGATCATGAATATGATGAATATTGTCCGCAGCCATATGACACACAGCCGGCGCCCACGCAGCGATCAGGCAGCTCCAGCAAGCAACAGCAGCAGCAGCAACGCGCTGCCACCTTTGATGTGGCCGATTCGCGTGACTATGAACTGAAACGCTTGGGCAATCGTCGCTCGCAGCAGCAGGCGGCCAGCAGTAAACGTGCTAGCAATGGTTCAGGAGGAAATGGATCAGCTGGTGGTGGTGGTGATCATCACACCCATCGCACCCATGATCGTGAGCGTTCGCGTAGCGATCATCGTATTGCCAGTTATGCCTGCGATGATCCTTCAACTTTGTGCAATATCAGTGCTTCTGGAGATGCCGGTGGTTCTATGAATCTTTTGGCCAATGGTGGACAACAGCATCGCAGTCATCATCACCAACAGCAGCAGCAGCAACAGCAGCAGCAGCAGCAACAACAGCAGCAGCAACAACGACGCGAGAAAACGTTCAAAGTATGATTTTTAGAGACGTCATAAAATTTGTCCCACAGCCACGATCTTGGCGGTAATAGCTCCAATGGTAATGGCAACGTCAGCAGCAGCAACAATAGCAGCAGCAGCAGACGACGCACACGTTAAACCATTTGGCTTCATCCGTTTAAATAAGATTGAGGCAAATTGAAGCGAAGCTGTCGACGGCGCTGGCCCAAAAGCGTTGCGGATTTTTGTAATAATAATAAAATGAAATGCATACAGAAAAGAATAAGTAAAACAACAACAACAACAAAAAATGAGAAGACAACCAACCAAAAAATAAAAAGAAACAAAAAAAAAAGAAATTATTTATTCAGCACAATTGGCGCACTGCCCTCCCCTCGACCGCCTGCCCCCAAATAATGTGAGTTTATAAGTAGTGGAAAAAGTGTTGTAAATTTGTTATCCCTTGCACAATCCTTTTGTACCCAGTTTAGATTAGACAAAAGAAGGAAAATGATGAAAGAAAGAAAAGTGAGTTGCGCACACAAAACACACAGACAAACACTTTAATACATATGTATTTCTTTCAACAAAACTTTCAATTTTCAACCAACCAGCTGCTCTAGTATTTATTTTAAATCATATATAAGTTTGCTTGTGTTGTTGCCTATTGTTATATATATTATATTATAAAATTATTTAACCGCTTAGTTTAACAATAACTATTTTTTTTTATTATTATTTTAATTGTACCTATTTAAGTTAGTAAGACTTGTTAAGTTAAATTGTAAGCTATACAAATTATTTATTTATGCACATAAGACGACAAACCTGAAAGAAAAACAAAAATACACATAAAAAAACAAACACACACAAATACGAAAATAATTTGAATATAAAACAAAAAAAAAATTGCCTTAAAATCTTTGAAAAATTTCGTATATTTTTATTTTTATTATTTAAAAAATCCGTTACGAAAATGCATAAAAACAAAAAGAAACAAACATAAAAATACAAAAACAACAGCGAAACGTTCTAGGAAAAATCAACAACAAATTTTGTGACGTCAGAAATCTAAACAAACAGAAACAACAAAAACTAGAAATAAACAAAGCACAAAACAAAGAATAAAAACAAAAACAAAAAAATCAAATTTAAAACAATTTTAAAAATAAGCATAATTTTTTGCCAACAAAAAAACACCAACAACAAGCACAAAAAAATAGCGCAATTAGTAGCAAAAAAAATAAAAATAAATAAATAATAATAATATATACATAATAATAATATTAAAAATGTGTAAAAATGATTGCGAAAAAAATTGCATTAAATTGTTTTACTACAATGCGAAACGAAATAACAAACAAAACAAAAAATACAAGTTAATTAATTAATATCTACATAAATAATTAAATACATAAACATGCATACATACATTTATATACCTACAAACATAAACAAATTAAATATATATATATATATATACAATATAATATTACCAACAATGTTCAGGTCAGTAAATGCATTTAAGCAATTTGTTAGGCGTTAAAATTTCCATACTCTTTTTATACATGCATACCATAAACATAACTTAAATTATAATTAAATAAAAACAAATATAAACGTAACAACAACAACAACAACAAAAAAAGCCATAAATTTGAGACAAACTTTAATCGTTTGCCTGATTCTCCTCAGTTCATCAATTTATTTGCCAGCCTCTGTTTGATTTTATTTGTAAAATTGAATTATTTTGCATTTTCCTTCTAATTTGGATAGGACAAATCGAAGGCGCGGTTTCAATACTCTGAGAAACCCAACCAGTTAAATTCTAATTTATATATACACAAAAACAAGCCATGCAAATATAGCAAATTCAAATTTAAAAATTAAAACAAAAAGGTTTATATAGGTTTATATACTAAAATATATGTCACAACAAAAATACCAAATTTAAAAAAAAGAAAAAATTAACAGCAAAAATAACAAAATATTCTACAATCGATTTTCTCTGCTGTGCAGACGCAAATAATAATAAAAAGAAAACAAAATTAAAAATGGCAAATATTTTGCAAATAATAAGAAATTTGTCGTTAAATCATAAATTTAAGCAATTTCAAAATCACAATAACGTAAACGACTCAAATTCAAAATAATTAATAATAACTAAAAGAAAGCGAGCGAAAATGGAGATTAATTAATGATGAATTTTTTTTTTCATTTATCTTATGAAATCTCCAGTTTTTTGTTGCTTTCTTTAAAGTACAAAACAAATAATTAAAGACATGTGTAAAAATATATTACATGAAAAAAAAAAATATAAATAAATATATCCACATTCCACAAAATAATAAAAAATTATATATTTTAAAAATGTTCACAAAAACACACACCAACACACACACACACTCACATACACATACACACTCAACTCGCAAAAAAGTCAGCATAAAATATTCAATCGAATGTGTATCCTACAATTTAAAATAAAAAACTAAATAAATATTTTACAATTCCTCTTCCCCTTTCCCATTGTAATAAAGCAAAAAAAAAAGAAAAGAAAAGAAAAACTCTATTTGGGTGCCAGCGAAATTGTTTTAAAAATGTAGTTGTAGTTTTTATCCATAAGGCCAAAATAGATTTTAATATAAACTTAAATAAATGAAATGCATCAAAAATAATAAAATACATTATAAACTAACCAAATAATCACAGACAGACAGACAGACAAGGAGACAGATATTTACTTATAGCATTAAAATTAAATAAAGAAACAAAAATCCAAAAATGTTAAAAATAAATATTTGAATATTATTGAAATAAGTTGGAAAATCAAACCGAATGTTTTGATGATTTTTTTTTTTTTACAATTGAACTCCAAGTTCGGTTTGATCTTCTAATATTAACAACAATTTAAAATTAATGTAAGCACATTAAAAAGAAAAATTATAACAAACAAGAAGTAAGTAAACTTTAAAAGTGTTTAGACGTTTTAGCTCACAACAAAAAAAAAAGGAAATAAAAACATCAAAATAAATAAATCTAAAATAATAAAAAAAAAAAAATACTAGCGCACTTTTCTTGATAAACAGAAAGCCAACGGAAAAGCAAATATATGATATTTAAAACAAATATATATTTAACAAATATAAAAATAAATATAACAATAATGTTAAATTGAACAACTTTTAATATGAAAATAAGAAACGACAAAAATATTTAAAGAGAGTTGAGAGAAGTTTTATATTCAGATTTTTAAATGGTTTTCTTTCGTTTAGATATACAAATACAAATCAATTTTATGCTCAATCAAAACTTTACTCATTTACTTTTTATCATTAGTTTTTTTTTTATATTTATTTTTACGACAGAGAATCTGTTGGAGTTTTTATGCATATGTTTTTTGTATTTTTATTGTAACAAGAAACAAAAAAAAGTCTGTAAATTTGTTAACATTTCTAAACTTGTCTTAAGGTAAAACATACACACACACACATACATACATACGTCATTGGCTATGTAGTTTTTAGGTAAACAAAATTACAATTATACAATTATTAAAACATATTAACAAAAAAAAAACAAAAAGAAAATAAAAATTCATAAACAAAATGGTATTTATTAAAAAAAAAAAAAAAACAAAAACATTAAACTTAATGATGAACAAATGTTGAAAATTGAAAGCAAATGCTTCAAAATCAAAAGAAAGGTTAAGAGAAAACTAATAATAAAAAAAAAAAAAAGAAAACAATGAAAACGTATATAACAGTTGTGAACAAATTATATTTACATAGCGTATAAATAAATTGCATTATAAATTGATTAAACACATACATACACTCGAACACTTAGGATGTTATTTAAACTTTACTGCAAGTCCATTTGCAGAACGCATTTAAGTTACAGCAAGTAATTAACAATAATAACAACAACAACAACAACAATTAATTAATATAAACAAATTTTAAAGCGCCGTTACAATGAAAATGTTAAACAAAATGAGTTAAGTGTAATAGAAGAGATGCAAAAGACATTGTAAGGAGGGAAATAAATTCATTTTCCGAAAATAAAAACAAAATACAAAATGAAAACATTGAAAATTAATACAAAATGTTGTTTTATTTCTAGGAATTTCATCAAAGTCTCCAAAAAATAATGCTCTATATTTTTAATTTTGAACTTATATTACCTGTATTTTATTTCAAGCCAAAATCTCATAGATGGCGCTTTTCCAAAATTGATGTTTCTATCGAAATCAACTCTAATCGATAGAAAAATTAATGTTTCTTCCACCACTAGTTGTAAACAAAAATAAAAAACATAAACATTAACACGCCGGTATTGCCAAATTTTACTTTTACGGTTTTTAAATTTAAATGGATTATTAAAATGTTTAATTATGGCTTTTGGACATGACAAAAAATGCAGAGCAAAAACTTTGGCAAGCAATTCAAATAAGGAGAGAATAAAAATAAAAGCCTTGCAGAAATCTTAGTCTAAAAAAGCCATTGTGATGTTGAGAAACTTCCTGCAAAATGGATGATCATTGCTTTTTGTGTAATACTTTGCTTACGGACATAGACTTCTTTGAGGACATGTTTAAAGAGCGCTCCTTTGTGTTTAATGAAAAGAGCCCGAAAACACTCGCCCTCTTATTGGGTGGCATTTTGGACGTCGAACTTTACCGCGATGAAGTGCATTCTCAGGTAAAAATAATAAACCTTTTATTTCTTTGACAATAACTGTGAAATAAAAACAAATGACTTTTTCAGCTATTGTGCGGCATTTGCAAAGTGCAATTGATTAACTTGGAGGTGGTTGAGAATCAATCGGCCAAAATGCGTTGCAAGTTGATTCACAAACATAATAGAACCATTAAAACAATTGAAAATAAAATTGAGCCCTCTGAGTCTGATTGCAACTTCTGTGAATCGGAGTCAGAAGAATCAGATAATGAAAACTTTGATCCGAATGCTGAGTTTTGTGAAGAAGAGGAATGGCACCAAGAGTGCTTAAATGTTAAACCTGGTGCAACAGAAGAGCACGACAATTCACACGAAGGCTTAGGTAAGTTCGTAAATTTATCTTTTATTTAGTTCGATATTTATATAATTTGGTATTTTGAATTTTAGAATTTCGGCCTACCCAAAAACTATTTACGTGTGGATCCTGCCAGGAGAAATTTGTTACACACCAGCTATTGCTTAAACATCGTCGCCAGCACGAAGATCCTAAGCCATCGTATCACTGTGAGTTTTGCAATAAGACATTTGTGCGCCGCAGCGACTGGAAAGCTCACGTTCGTATTCATACCGGTGAGCGTCCGTTTCAGTGCGAGATTTGTCTGGTGAGCTTTGCTCAATCATCCAATTTGCGTAGCCACATAAAGATGTCGCACAGGAAGGAGAACAGCGCGTGGTGTGGACAGTGCGGCCAAGGATTTAAGAGTAACCGCGAGCTTGCAGGCCATGTGAAGTCTGTGCATACAAAGGTGCGTGATCTCAAGTGTGATGAGTGCAGTGCCACTTTTAGTCTCATGACCTCTTATAAGAAGCATGTGAGCTCTCATTCAAAAGAAAAGTTATTTGGATGCGAAATTTGTGGCAAAAACTTCCAACGCTTGGAGAACCGCAATATTCATCGTTTTGTACATAGCACTCGTAAACAGTATTCGTGTTCCTATTGCGGGGAGCAGTTCACTCGAAAGCAGCAAGGAATAATTCACTTGGAACAAACTGATCACATTTTGTACGGCAAGCTTATTTTCAATCAGCCGATTTTTAATACACCCAACACAGAAAAGGTCGGAAAGAAATCACTTTGACAACTTTAATGCTAAAGAAATATTCATGAATCTAATGATAGGTATATTAATTTACAGCAAATGAAGCTTTATTTTTAATTTAGCTATAATAGAGTTAAAATTTAGAAAAATATAAACATCTACCTGAATAAAAGTCAGTTTTAATATAGCCAAAATTGAGATAAATAATTTGATTGAAAGAATGAATTTAGAATTTATTTATGCATTGCATTTTACTTGAATACTACAAAAAATATGTACCTACCTAATTATAAGTCTTTCTTATTAATATACTCAAAAATTAAGACAAATTAGTTAGTTAATTTTTAAATGATACATCCTGAATCAAAGTTTATATCTTAGCACAATGGAAATGAAATTTTGTTTTGTATAATCTAAGTAATAATGAGTTTCTTCAATTTTTAGCTTATTGTGATTAATGAAATAAAATTTTTGTTTAAACTGAATTAAATTTAATGTGGTTTTTAATCACTTTCTTTAAGTTTAAGACTTTATACATTCAGAACATCCAGCAATATGGCGGTTAAATGATAAATTGAATATTTTGAAGTTCTCAAGTCTAAAAGACTAAGGCAAACATAAGGAAAATAAGAATCCCAATAGATAAAAAGAGACTACAATATCCTCACATATTGCAGTTAATCAAACTTTAATTATAAAACAAATATCGTTTATACTTTTTAAAACTATTTATTCCGGAACATTCTCTAGTACTTGCTGTCATTAGTAATTATCGATGCTTGCTTCAATAATAATTGAAAGCATCGATACTCAGCTTTCATTTGGCGCCTGTACACCGCGTGGCTTGGATTTGCCGTTCTCCGGTTAAATTTAATAAACCTTTTGCCGAGTGAAAACTTATTCAAAATGAATGATCATTGCTTTTTGTGTAATACTTTGCTTACCGATATAGATTTCTTTGAGGACATGTTTAAAGAACGCTCTTATGTGTTAAATGAAAGGAGCCCAAAAACATTTGCCCTTTTATTGGGTGGAATTTTGGACGTCGACCTTTTTCGCGATGAGGTGCATTCTCAGGTAGAAATCTATAAAAATTTCATTTCTTTAACAATAACTGTGAAATAAAAACAAATGACTTTTTTCAGTTATTGTGCGGCATTTGCAAAGTGCAATTGATTAACTTGGAGGTGCTTGAGAATCAATCGGCTAAAATGCGTTGCAAGTTGATTCACAAACATAATAGAACCATTAAAACAATTGAAAATGAAATTTACGAGACCAATGAGTCCACTGAATCTGATTGCAACTTCTGTGAATCGGAGTCGGACTCAATTAACGAAAACTTTGATCCAAACGTTGAGTTTTCTGAACAAGCTGAAAAGGCCGAAGAGTCTGAGGATTCGTATGCAGTTTTAGGTAAGATTGTAAAAAATCATGTTTGTGCATGCTCTCCGCTTTTTTCGTAAGAGAAAAAGCAATAAAAACGCGTATATGCATTAGTGTTGGTGTCACAAACTATATTTGTCCTGCTCTAC
>JAWNPY010000078.1:0-69592 GCA_035078625.1 Scaptodrosophila scaptomyzoidea
TTTTCCCTTCCATTAAAAAAAAAAATTTCAAAAATAAGCTATTTTTGATCATTCTAATTGAGGCCACTGCCTTAAATAAAAATTAAATTAAAACTAATTTTATTTAGGATTTAATATAATTTTTTTTTCATTTTTAAAAAACCTTTAGTTTTTTTGTTAATTAAGAAGGCTATGGTTTTTAATACTGTTTTGTCATTATTTGAATCAAACAGAATCAGTCTGGCTTCAGAAACAAGTTGTCGCTTTGTGATTTTATTATAAATTTTACATATTTTGTTTAAACCAACAATAACAAGAACAACAAAAGGCTCGTAACTCGATTCTAATAGATATGACTAACGTAAATCACAACAACAATGACGATTTGTCAAATGGTTCCTCGGAGAGACAGGGACGGAGACAGGGACACGGACATGGACATCTTGAGGGAGGCGAGCAACGTGATCAAGAGCGTTGCTGCTGGATTTGCTTTGCCACGGAGACCGATAATAAATTGGCAACTTGGGTGCAACCCTGTCGATGCCGCGGCACTACCAAATGGGTGCACCAGAGTTGCCTCTATCGCTGGATCGATGAGAAGCAAAAGGGCAATGCGCGTCGCTCGGTGGTCTGTCAACAATGTCAGACAGAATACCTAATTGTCTTCCCCCAAATGAGTCGCCTGGCCAGCGCCCTGGAGTCCCTCGATGCGGTGATGAAACGAGCCAGTCCCTATGCAGCGGCTGGCGTATTTCTCGGCTCACTGTACTGGACGGCCATAACTTATGGGGCCATTACGGTTCTGCAGGTACTGGGACAGCAGCGCGGACTCGATCTCATGGAAAACACGGATCCGCTTTTAATGCTCGTCTGTCTGCCCATAATACCGCTGGGTTTGATTCTGAGTCGCTTTGTACGGTGGCAGGAAGCAGTGCTCCGTGTGATCCGCAGTCGACACACTGTGATGCGCAAGCTGCCCCTAATCAATTGGATCTTTAGTGCCCCCGAGGAGGCCGAGGAGGCGAATAGTCCAGCAGTGCCACCTGTGGTCAGTGAGCCGCTCTTCATATCACGGCTATTCTGCGGTGCCTTATTGCTCCCCACCATTTCCTGTGTGATGGGCAATATATTGTTTAAGAATGTCCAGGATCCCTTTCATCGCACCCTAATCGGTGGTTTCACTTATTTGGGCGTCAAGGGCGTCCTCAAGATCTATCTACGGCAGAAGCAATATCTTCGTCGGAAGCGTCGTCGCATTGTCAATTATACGCCGGAGAATATTCTGGCATTTGGTCCGCCACGGCCAGATGAAAGAGCCGTAGCCGGACGAAATGCACGCCAGGATGCTGGATTCGTAGATGATTTTGAGACCGAAGACGAGGAAGATGAGTTTTTTGATAGTATAACTGGAATTACCGAAAATAGTGCTGAATCCGAGGGTCCTGGCATTCGTGTTGAGAGGGCCGAAACATAAATAAAACAAATCGTAAAATTTATTTATAGTTGATCACATAAGGAAAACAACTATCATAATTAGTAAATTGTTGCTTGTTCTGTAAATTTTCGTGTTCAAAAATTACAAAGTTATATTTAATCATGTACAGGTTATAAACGATATTTCCTGTGACATTGAAATTAAATATAACTTTTATTTTCACATTATCATATATATCTAAATGGCTCTACTAATTTTTTTGAAATTAATAAATTAGTTAAAGAATAATTAACTACTAACTACAATATTATTTTTTTTCTATTGTTAATTATATCTTAGAATTAATTATAATAATAATAAAAATTGTTTTTAAAAAGTCGCAGAACTATTTTTGTTATTCTTAAAAACAAAAAAAAAGGAATATTTAGTTTTAAATGATTATAAATTGGAATCAATTATAGGGCATTATAAATAAATTATAATAATAATAAAAATTGTTTTTTAAAAGTCGTAGAACTATTTTTGTTATTCTTAAAAAACAAAAAAACAGGAATATTTAGTTTTAAATGATTATAACTTGGAATCAATTATAGGACATTATAAATGAAATATATTAGCAATAAAAAATAAAAAAAAGTAAAAAAAAAAAAAATTTAACTATTTATATATTTATTTAATTTTAATAATACCCAAAAGAGCTCTGCTTTTCAATCAAATCAATGTTCTTGAATTTTTTTTCCTTTCGATTTCTTTTGGAATTCCTAGTAGGCTTTGAATTTATGTATTCATTGTTATTGTCATAACATTGTCATTATCACACAGCTCGTTCAACAATCCGGTCGACAAATTGAAAGTTCCAAAATCTATTTAAAAATTTAGTCCGTTTAGTAATAGTTTTCCCATAATTTTTCTTTTGTTCGGTCATTCTATAATTAATTAACTAATCATCTGATCTAATCAAATCAAATCAAAATGTCGGACAATTCAGCAGTTGCGGGCATTTTAAATGCCGTTCTCTGTGGCGTCACTGGTTTTGGATTCTACAAGGTAGCACCGGGTGAACATCCGTATGCATTTGCAGCCTGTGTGATTGGATTTTGCCATGGACTGTTTGGACTTGTATCGGTTATTGCCAGCGATAATGAGACGGCCAAGAGTGTTACAGAGACGACAACCTCAATGATGGAGATAATACCATTACCCCTGGTCAATGTCGATCTGTTCGTGAATGGAGAAAGTAATAATATTGCTTTGGGCCATGGACTATTCATTGTGCCGCTGGCCATCGATTTGCTAGTCTCATTGTTCAAGGATCAGGGTGAAAATCCCACTGGTCCCACCCTCAGGACCCTCACCATATTGGGCAATGTGACTTCGTTACTCTATCTGGCCGTAAATGAGAGCAGCTGGATTTATGCTGGCATGGCGTTTGCCGCCTACATGGCCAAATTCGGAGCTGAATTCTGTGAAGAGCAACATAGTGGATCGCAATATCCCATCACAATGCTCAGTTATTGCGTATTCTTTGGCCTAACAGCCGTGGCTGTTGGTGGTGGCGAGAAGTAATCAAGGATCGATATCGATAAATACAGGACATTATGATATATGACCATGAAGGAAATTCAAGAAAGTGAAGCAATCTAATTTTTTGGAAGCAAAAACATTTCGGCTTTCGCACACACACACAGACACACACACTGAACATTGCCTGGACGAGCAAGGTGATAAAAATTAATTTCGATATTAAATCTACACATTCATTAAGATATTCATAAGATAGATTGATACATATATATATTTATAAATTATTTTGTTTTGGGATAATTATACAAAATAAAAATCAATTAAAAATTTGAAACAATTAAATGCGTTTTATTGCTTGCATTTTATTAAGTCTTTTTCAATAACCAAATTAATTGAGTTGACTTCCCAACTAATTGTAAGACTTTTCCCCATTAAATTTTAGGCTTGGCTTAACCACACACACAAACACACAGAACAATGACAATAAGAAGTAATAAATTTTAAGACTTAATGTCAACAACTCCCACTGCACCCCCCGCCTGGGATCCCTCCACTGCCACCTACTCCTGGGCAATGTGCTCAAATGAGCATGACGCCCAAAGTTGTCATTTGTTGTAAAGTCACTTAACTGCGTCTTGTTGTTTCTAGTTGTTTATTGTTATTTTTATTATGACTTAAAGTGGGGAGCTGCCGAGTTTTGCGTTTTATGTTTATCTATTGTTTTTTTTTTATGTTGTTTGGGTTACGACGTTAGACGTTATAGTTTTGATTGCTTGGCCAACTAGTTGACACAAGAATTGACATAACTGGTTCCCCCTCCCAAGAAACTTGAGGTTTGATTTTGTTTTTTTTTTATGTTATTTCTTGGTTTGCCTGGTTGGTTGGTTTACTTTTAGTTACTTACAAATGTTATCGTAAGTAATTGGCTGTCATTGTCTGTCTACCCACCAAGCGCAACTTTTGAGCTTGGCATTGAAAGCGCATTAGTTATGATTATTTTTGGAACGTGCGTGGAGGGCTCAAAACAAGTCATCCAAATAAATACCCTATAATATCTTAGTTAGATTCCAGGCCTGTTGCCACCAAACAATAGAAACAAAAGCCCCAAGCGTTGAAGGGTTTTTTCTGATACAAATAAAACCATTATTAGGTCATAGATGAAATCATTCAGGTAACAAATTGAACAATTGAACAATGAACAATGTATCAAAATTTGACCAATAAACAATACCAAAATAAATCAAAATCAGAAGCATTTTCAATTATTAATTAAATTACAAATAATAAAGCTTTAAACAGGATCAATTTCGATCAGTTCCGGGTTAGCTCCTTAACGCTGTGAATAAAAAGAAAATCAATTCTTTAAACCGAAAGTGTAATAATATTTCCGGGTTCTTCTTGGTAACTCCGGAATTCCCTGGAATAGAATAATCAGTTCAAAGATTTCAAAACGGTTCCGGGTTCTTTCTCTGGCTATTTTCTAGAATATATCGGGCCAACTCCGGAATGCCTTGAATAAAATATATCAATCCTTGAAAATGAAACAGTAAGATTATTTCTATTCGGTTCCGGGTTCTTTTTGGCATCATTTTATATCCGGTTAGCTCCTCAGCTATTACCTATAATAAGAAATCAACTTGAGTTCAGCGCCTGTGGCACTGGAATAGAGTGGAATAGAGGGATCGTTTATTGAACCATTGGTGTATCCATTGGGCCACGTTTGCCCACTCCAAAGTAAATTATAAATGTATTTGTCTTGCCAGACACACACACACACACACACACATACCTATATCTAGATCTATCTATATATGTATGTGTGTATTGTAGACAAAAGTGTCTACATATGCCCCCGAACTTCAGGCCTCTGCGATTGCGGTTTGTGAGGGTTTCTTTTACATTTTGGCTTATTGTGGGAAATTAGATTTATTACTTGTGCCAAAAAGATGATTAAGGGAATTTGAATACACTTGAAAAAAAATATATATATGTATGTACAACAATATGTATACCGTACGTAATTTTTTTTCCTGTTGTACAATATTTTGCCGCAAGTGGCTCTTCAGTGTTTAAAATGTTTGCCGCATGAAACTGCTCCAAATAGACAACAATAAATATGATACGATACACATACACACAGATAAAGTTCTTTTGTATTCAAGTGAGACACCCGCAGTCCCAGTCCCATTCCCAGTTCCAATCTCTCTTATTGCTCGGTGGCGTCGCATCGCATCGCATCACTCTTTTCATGTTAATTTACTTGGATAACAACAATATTTCCATAAACTAAAACCAGAACCAGACAACGACAACGACGGCAATAGATTTCATTACATTCTAAAAAATACAGAGAGAGAGAGAGAGAAAGAGAGAGAGACAAAGAGTATAGGAAATGATTAATTGCTTTTGTATACAATTTTTACCATGAAATCTAATTCAGTTTTTAGAAATTGTCTAGTGAATTAAGCTTTAATTGCAAAAATACAATAGATGAATCTCTTTTGCATGACTCTCTTTTGTGCACTCTGCTGGTTACATGACTCTCTTTTGTACTCTCTCTCTCTTTCGCCTGTCATTGTGGTATCTCTGGACTCTTACAACTGTCATTCAATCATTCATCAGAGTTTGGCTAGTTTTACTGTTGCCAGCTGACCATCAGCTAAACTATGACAACCCACACCCCTGCCCTATTATAGTTTAGGCCTTTTATCAAGAGCCTATATACACACACACACATAGACCTTATCACACCTGTCGTTGGCTGTCAACGCACTCTTGAACATCTTATCTATATCATATACCATTATATAAAAGGCAAGCTTCAGTCAACAATCTAACAATGTACATTTTCCATTGCAGTATTTGTAGTTTTTTTTTTTTTTTTGATCGTCTTCAAGTCTTTCGTCTCCTACCAAACTGATTTCTTTATTATTGTCGTCACCTTATCAGTTTTGCTCTAGTTTTTTCGCCTGGGGGTTTTGTGAACGTATCTAATTTACAGATATTTAGAAACTTTTGGCTCGTGCGTGTTGCTTGGAATTCCATTTCCATTTGGTGATTAAAAAACTAAAAAAACTATATATATATATATATATATATATATATACTTTGAAAATCATTTATTGCTTTGAAATTAATTGCAGGCACTTAAGTTGTTTCTTTTTTTTTTTCAATTTGTTGCTGGGCGACCTAAAAAAAAAAAAACTAAAGAGGAAATAAAATTAAAATGAAACTAACTAATGAATTTAATCTAATTGAAACTAAAAGAGGAACGTATTCATAGGTAAACCCAAAAGGGTAATTAATATTTTATTTGTGTCATCGTCATCGATTCTTATAACCAATTCACGCAATCAATAAATTCTGCTTTTAGCCTCGAAATATGAATATTTCATTAAATGGTTCTATTAAATACGATGGGAAATTGGGCTATTTTCAAATCCACCCACCAACCAAGAATTTTGTATATTGTTTATTTTCATGCAAAGTGGAACTTGGTTTCGAAACTTTTTGGGGCTTGGTCAGTCACAAGAAACCGCAACAAATCGAAAATGAAAGAATGTTGGAGCGTATATATTTATATATATACAATATATATATTTATTTTTGTTTTTTTTTTTGGAATTAGAATGTAAAGTGAAAGGAGTTCTACAGGTTCAAATATATATATATATATATACATAATACCAAAATGTTTACAGCAACAACAACCAAAAACAAAAGAAGAGACCCAAACCGAGAAATCAACAATTTGAGCTTGTCTCTTTTTGCCTCTTTTTGCCGGTTTTGTTGTTCGCATTTTTCTTGCTGGCTTGGCACATTGCTGAATTGGCTTCACACACAGTCAGCCAGTCAGCCAGCCAG
Organism: Scaptodrosophila scaptomyzoidea; assembly: GCA_035078625.1. Taxonomy (NCBI): domain Eukaryota; kingdom Metazoa; phylum Arthropoda; class Insecta; order Diptera; family Drosophilidae; genus Scaptodrosophila; species Scaptodrosophila scaptomyzoidea. The sequence goes on from JAWNPY010000078.1 coordinate 6,803, forward strand.
CCAGTCAGCCAGCATAAAAAACTCAATGAATGAGGAATGATTCCATGAAAATTAACTAGGCACGATATGGCCAAAAGTTCCCTTACAAAGAAGGTCTAAAAAACAGAGTGATTGCAAATATATTTTGGGAAAAACCAATTTCAAGTCTGAAAATAAATTCTGTTAATTCCCTGATAGCCTACAAATATTTCATTTGATGAAAAATAATTTTCCAACACTTAAAATGCTGGGGAAAAAGCCAATTTCCTCAAATCTGAAATAAATTGGAATATTTTTAAATAGAATTCCCATAAATTCTTTTAGCTTAATATGATTACACTGTGCAACACACAAAATGTATACTTAATTTTGACTTCAGATTCTGAAACTACTGACTGTATAAAGCAAAACTCCCTTTGGGTTTTTTTTTCTATCACATCGCGTTTGGATTTTATGGCCACTTAAAGATTTAGTCTGAAACAGTATCAAATAATGCAAATATCTGGTAAACCAATTGAAATTTTATATTCCGATTTTATTTAATGATTTTCCAACACTTGAAATTTTTAAATAGAAATATTTCGAGATTGGAACAACTACAAAGTTCTAAATTCTTTTGGGTCCCCCAAAAATATATATCCATTCATGTTCCATTTGATCCAAGTGATCTACTTAATTAAAAGACTCTTGGTGTTTTGTTATACCATCCGGAAGCAGATTATGAAAACCAAACAAAAATATATACACAAACACACACACACACCTAGGCATATTTCTTAGACATGTTTTTGGTGTGTGTGTGTGGGGGATTAGTGGCAAATAGTTTGGGGCAATGAGACAGTAGAGTGGGCGACACAGTTGACAACGAGAACGACAACGATGCCGTTGACATAGCTCAGCCTGCCACACACACACACACACACACACACATACACACACACGGCAGCATCTTCATCTTCCGCATGTCTCGGCAATAGTTTTTTTTTGGTTGGCTATTTTTAAGCAACTAATCGCCTAGAACGACGAAGACGACGACAACGGCTACATTTGGCGACATTTATTTATTTCTAGCCATACCAACCAACCAACCCATCCTGAAACACAGGCCCCCCCTGCCCCTGCCCCCCGCCCCCAACCCGCTCAATCCTCTTCTATTTAACGAATCTCTTTCGGATACCTTTCGGAAAGTGAAAAGCATAGAAAAAAATAAATGTCATGTTGTTCCAGGGCGCACATAAATTAATTGACTTTTATGGGGACAATTTCCATTGATAGGCATTTGACCTGGACTGGAAAATTCCAAAAAGCTGAAATGAACATTTCATTTCAAATTTTATTTTTAAAGCTCTTTGGAATTTTTTTCGTTTTTGTTTTTTTTTTTTTTTGACTATTTGTCAGCGATACATTTTTATATATTTTGGTTTTGGTGTATCTTTTATTTTATTTTTATACAACAAATATTTTTGTACGAAAACGGGGCTAAATTTTCCACTCGTTTAGGCAGCAACATGTATATAATTTTCCATGGCTGGCAGTGGGGGGGGGTGATGGGATTTTTAAAACATTTATTATCCAACTGTGTCAGTTGTGTTTTTTTTTTGGCTTATTATTAAATGAAAGAATTAAGGTTTTTTTGTAATTTGCTTTTTTTTACTTGATAAATTGAAACATGTTTTAAAATGCCCAATTAACATGAGAGGATTTTATTGTTTTTTGGTTATATTAAAAATTAGTTGGAATTTTTCGAGCATAAATCAAGGAATTTATAATAAATGCTTATTAAATAAAATTTATTTATTTACAATTCATTTTTATTTTGAACATTTCTGAATTTTATTTATTTATTTTTGTTGTATTTTAATAATATTAATATTAATTTATTTATTGCTTTAATTTCAATTGATATTATTTATTTATTTTTACTTGGAAACTATTAAAATCATTTTGAATTTGTTTCATTGCAAATAAACATTCAATAAATTTATTTATTTTATTATTAAAAATGAAACTTACTTCAATTAAATTGTAAATTGAAATAATTTCAATATTTTTGAGTTTTCTGTGTTTTTATTTAGCAGCACTTAAATAAATAAAAATAAAGCAAGTAAAAAGATGCATTTTAATTTTTTAATTTATTTAGAAATAATTTGATTATTTTTAAATATAAATTTCAATTAATTATTGCTTTTGATTTTAAAAGTTTTATTGTATTTAAAATGATTTCCAAGTTTTGTATTTGCCTTTGTATTTTTTTCTACACATAATTAAACTCATTTAAAATGTTGTATGTTCAATTCAAATGAATTTTTCTTTTTGAAAAAACTACGTGACTTCCGTTTGTCAAACCAAAAACAACAAACTCTTTTAAGCTCTTTGCCGTTTGTTGCATGTGAGTGTTGGCTGTCAACAGGATATATTCACTGTTGCTGTTGCTGTTGCTGTCGCTTTGTTGATGGCATAATTAATGCCTTGCTGTGACAACAACTTGTGAAGAAGTTGACTGACTCACCAAGTGTTTTTTTTTTTATTTTTTTATCAAATTATGAAAAAAACCAAAAAGAAAAAATAAAATAAAATGCGAGTAGTTTATGGCTTTTTGATTGACAGCCACTCTGTTTTATTTATTTATTTTTCAACAACAAAAAAAAAAAAATGTGTTCTGTTCAATGTTTAGGCATAGAAATAAATTGATATCTTTAAGGGGTTAATCAAAACGCTTGCGCCATGGACCACGCCCACATCCATTTGGACCCATTGAAAGTAAAAACCAAGCCAAACCAAACCAAACCAAACCAACCTAGAAAAATCCGTTGAAACAAGTTTTGCTATTGCAGATTTCAGGCCGAGATCAGACAGAGATTCAAGTTGGGCGCCCAGGGGGAGGGGGCCATTGCCGTCGTCGTCGTCGTCGCTTTGTCTGCGTCTACTCGGCTCAACAACAATGCGGATATGCATCTAAGTAAGCGGGTAAGAGCAGAGCAGCTTCGAGGATCGTAGACACAACACAAACAAACAAAAAGACAAAGAGAGCTATGAATTCTTTTGTTGTTGTTGGCATCAGTCAAGTTAATTGGCCTTTATTGGTGGCCCAAAGGGAAAAAAATACAAAAAACAACAGCTGGCAAAACTTGTCTCGGCGACTTTGGCCTCTCTGCGCTTTTTAACCTACTGACACAGTTTGTTTTTTTTTTTTATGTTCAATTGTCTTGAATGGATCAATGAAAAATTTACAAATTATCTAAAACAGAGGAGAATATTTGTTATTTGTTATTTTTATTTTTATTTTAATTAAATTAAAATTACAAGTTAATTGCAGAAATGATTATTTCAATTGCTATTGTTGTTGATGGCCAAATGACAAAATGCAAGAAATGATTAAAAATAATTGCCAACAACAACAACAACAAAAACAATTGAAAAATTAGTCAGCCGCATGCAATTTCCATTTTTTTGATTGAAATCAGCAAGCGTATCAATTAATGTGGCAAAAGCAGCAGCAGCACCCACAAAATTGCAGCTCAAAATGGGAGAAATATAATATACAAAACACGCATACGACATGTGGTCTCTAAACCACACACACACACACAGAAATACAGCCCACTGCAGTAGTCAACAGTTTCATTCATAAAATGCAGCCAACTCAAATCTCAATTCACCACAATATTCTCAAGCGTTTGTCTTTGTGTGCGTGTGTGTGTGAGCTGAGAGTTGTGCTCAATGATTTAAACGGCATTTTCATACACATTTTCATACATTTATTTTGTCTGGCAACTGCCACCGGAAGTGAATAGAAAACAACAACAAATAAAATATAAATAATAATATAATAATAAAGTTTGTCTTGACTAAAATGAACGGGCAAAATGAGGAAAACACTAAGAAAATTTAAAGGACATTTTAACTAAAAAGCCAACATTCATTTATAATTTATTTATATATAGAAAATCATTTATATAAAATAAATAGTTTAAATTATAATTCAAAAAAAGAAATTAATTTAAATTCAAATATAAAAATAAATAATAATAAGAAATTGAACATTTTATTTTTAACTTCAAAATTAATAATTTATAATGATTATTTTAAAATAAGTAAAAGAAAAACTTGCTTACATTTATTAATGCTTATTTCATTTATTTATTTTAGAGTTCGACTTGATTTTTAATTGAATGATTTAAAATAAATTGCCTTGAACATTTTATTAAAAATTGGTAATTTATAAAGATAATTTTAGAATAAATAAAAGAAAAACTTGCTCACATTTTGTTTATTTCGGCTTGATTTTTAATTGAATGATTTGAAATAAATTGCCTAATTTATAATTTATTTATAGATAGAAAATCATTTGTAGAAAATCATTTATAGAAAATCAGTGACAATTAATTGATTATATTTTTAAGGCATTTAAATTATAATTCAAAAAAAAGAAATTAATTTAAATTCAAATATAAAAATAAATAATAAGTAATAAAAAATGGAACATTTTATTTTGAACTTAAACATGGGTAATTTATAATGATAATTTTAGAATAAATAATAGAAAAACTTGCTTATTTATTTTAGAGCTTTGGCTTGATTTTTAATTGAATGATTTGAAATAAATTACCTAATTAATAATTAATTTATATATAGAAAATCATTTATAGAAAATCAGTGACAATTAATTGATTTTCTTTTTAAGGCATTTAAATTATGATGCAAAAAAAGAAATAATAATAATAATTAGAAATTGTACATTTTATTTTTAAACTTAAAATTGGGTAATTTATAATGATAATTTTAGAATAAGTAAAAGAAAAACTTGCTTACATTTTGTTTATTTCGGCTTGATTTTTAATTGAATGGTTTAAAATAAATTGCCTAATTTATAATTTATTTATAGATAGAAAATCATTTATAGGAAATCAGTGACAATTAATTAATTAAATTTTGAAGGCATTTAAATTATTATTCTAAAAAAGGAATAATAATTTTAAATTCAAATATAAAAATAAATAATAATAAGAAATTGAACATTTTATTTTTAACTTAAAAATGGGTTATTTTAGAATGATAATTTCAGAATAAATAAAAGAAAAAACTTGCTTACATTTTGTTTATTTGATTTTTAATTAAATGATTTGAAATAAAATGCCTAATTTATAATTTATTTATGTAGATAGAAAATCGTTTATAAACAATATTTTTTAAGAGATTCAAAAAAAGAAATTAATTTAAATTCAAATATAAAAATAAATAATAAGTAATACAAAATTGAACATTTTATTTTAACTTAAAAATTAATTAATTTATAATGATAATTTTAGAATAAATAAAATAAAAACTTGCCTATTTATTTTAGGGCTTTGGATTGATTTTTAATTGCTTGAACCTTTTATTTTAGTTTCACTGTAGTTGTATGTAGTTAAGCAGCTATTATACGCCTGGCTGGGCGGTGAGGTTTGTGACCAAAGTCTTTCGTTTTTTGACCTCGTGCTTCATTGAAAGCGAATTTAATCAAATTATTTTAGTATGTTTTTCTCTTTTATTTTTTTGCCAATTGTGAAAAACTCTGTTGTCAAGTGCCAGAAACTACAATATATAAAATTGTAATTGAAACGGGAAATAGTGATGAGAACGTGATAGATTTTCAAAATTCTAATCCCTTTAATATTGCCCAAATCTTAAAGTCTCTAAAGATGAAATGTTTTAAAAATATCAAGGAATTGGTAAAAAATATTTATTTAGGGTTGCCATCAGGGCAAACTTTGAAACTTGAAACTTCAAATGCAAGTAAATATTTCTCACGTTGCCAACTCTGGCAACAACTACAATTTACTTGCCTCTCATTGCTTGGCTGGTATGTAGGTTGGCATGCAACATTATTCCCCGCTCCCCCCTCCCCACTCCCCCCGTTTGTTGTCATCGGCATTGCCCCATTGCCATCACCTTTGTCTCTGTCTCTGTTTTTGGAATTTGGAGAACGTGATTCGTGATGTAAGCCGCCCGTTGTGGCAAGAGAGTTTCAAGAGACTCTGAGACTCTGAATGAACTCAACTTCTTCTTCTTCTTATTCGACTGGACTGACGTATTATCGACAATTGGTATTGCTATTGGCATTGCAACAGTTTGACAAAGTGTGCAACATTTGCATAAAAAACCCGTCAAGCCACAAATCACTGCGAAAAAGAACAGGCGCAAAAACGATTGGAATGTCTTGTGGCAAGTGAATAATGCGATAATAATGAACCTTCTTGAGCTTTAGTTGGATGAGTAATCTTGAAAAGGAAACAACCTGTTAGAGAAAGAAAAAAACTCTAGTAATTTCTATGTTTATGGGATGATAATCTTATAGATCAAGATTAAAATAAATATACTAATCAAATCTCATCCAAATAAATCTAATTTGAGTTCTAATTAAATTTAAACTCTTTACAAAATTAATGCAATATTAAATTAAAATTCAATTAAATCAAATTGTTAGAGAATGAAAGATTTTATGGTATAAAAAACTCTAGTAATTTCTGTCTTTATAGGATGATAATCTTATAAGTCTTAGTTCTAATTAAATTAAAACTCTTAATAAAATTAATGCTAAATTAAATTCAAATTCAATTCAATAACAAAATATTTTTAATTTGGTATGGAATTAATTTTTAGACAAATAAAATCCTCTGTCAATTCAATTCAAAAACAAAGTATTTTTTTTATTTGGTATTGAATTAATTTTTAGAAAAATAAAACTCCATTTAAGAATTCTACTTTAAGAATTTCACGTACACTTTTATAGATCATAAATAAATAGATAAGTAAGTAATTCAAGTTCTAAGAATTATGTAAGTATTATAATTAATCTACTCTGTTAAAAAAAATTACAGATTTTTCCAAGAATATTTCTGATTAATTCTAAACAGATTCAAGAATTTTAATATTACTTCTATTCTGCTAAAATCAGATCTTAAATCAGATATTAAAAATAAATAATTGAAAATTAAAATTACTAAATAAAATAAAATTCCATGCTTAAATATCAGTTTTGGTCGAGCCCCTCCAAAAGCAAAAACAAAAACAAAACAAAAAAACAGAAATGTTGCCGCAACAAAACTCAATTTGAAAAGCAAATAAAAACAGAAACTCAACTCATTTAAAATCAAAAACAATTTTTACACTCAAGAGATTAAGAGAGAGAGTCCAACACGAAAATTAACTCAAATCTCAAGCTTTTTTTTTTGTGTGTGTGCTGCCTGTGCTCAAAAAGCTTTGGCAAAAGTTGTGCGCGTCGTAGATTTTATTTGGCATAAAAGAATTTCACAATTTGGCGCGAAGCTTTCAGAAACGCACACACACAAATACACACACAAATGAATGGAACTCTCTCGCGTTTTTTTTTTATTTCGTATTTAGTATTGACTTGGGTAAGGGCAGTGCCGGCCGGCGGTGGTGCTGAATACACACACACATACATATAGACTTACTCACCAAGTCGTAGTCTCGTAGTACTCACTATCATTTATAGTACACACACGCCTCGTCGTAGTAGTAGAACTGGAAATTTTTTTTTTCTTCCATCATGTGAGAATATTGAACGAACGAAGGCGGACAGGATAGGCAGGCAGGCAGGCAGCAGCATTTGGCGACGGGGCGTGGCAGTGCAGTTGAATTGTGGGTGGGTGGCAACTCTTATGGATATTGGATAAAATGTGTCTGCCTAATCCAGACAGAGAAATTACTACTACTTCTGTGTGTCTGTGTGTTTGTGTGTGGTTGTGCGGAAATATTTATAATAAAAGTAAAAGTTGTTAGAAGCTTAAGAATTTAAAGTGTTTTCAGTAATTGAAATTGTGTAAATTGAATTGATTAATGCTCTCAGTCTTTTTCACTCTCTTTCTCTTTTTCTCTCTCTGTGCAGCAGTTTTTCCCCAAAATTTATAATTTGACATTAATGTTATTTTTATGATTATTTATTACATTAATTTTTGGAACTCTGACAACCCTTAAAAAAAAGAAAGAAAGAAAGACTTGTTCATTCTTGTTTAATTTATTTGCAACTTTGGCCATTTTATTCGGTTAATGATCTTAAAATACTTATACTAAATAAGATATTAGACTTGTTTTATATGCGGGATTATCATAATTTTTTTCGTTTCTTTTCTTTTTTTTTGTGGTTTTTAAACTTAAACTTCCGCCAACATGCGATTATCGCGTGCATTTAAAAAAAAAAAAAAATTCCCCCCCTCAACAAAGAATTCAATTTTAAAAGGTACCAGCAAAATTTGCTAGATTTGAAAGTACATATCTTTAAAAAAGTATAAACCAAAGACGAATCACGAATATAATTTATATTTATATATATAAATAAAATAAGAATGAGATAGTCTCATACAGTTTTATTTGAATTTCATTATCTTTTTCCCTTTTATTTTTTGCAAAATTTCTGGTTGACGTTTTAAGGTTTATTTTTGTTGTTGCCATATTATTTAAACTTCCGTTTGCTCTTTTATAATAAATACTTTTAGTGTTAATTGAGTATTTATATCCCTTTGAAAAAATTTCTTAGAACTCCAAAAAATTTACGAGCACAAGAAGTCGCATTTTCCAGAGCCTTTATTAACGGAAATAATATAAATTGTTTCAATTTCTTGGAATAATACTTTCTTAATTTTTTACTTTTATTTTTTGCAAATTTTCTGGTTGACGTTTTAGGTTTATTTTTGTTGTTGCTATATTATTTAAACTTCCGTTTGAATTGAATGTTTATATCCCTTTGAAAAATGTCTTAAAAGTTTCTTAGAATTGAAAAACATCTAAAATAATAAAAAATAAGAATTTCTAGATCCTTTATCAACGGAAATAATATAAATATATAAAAAATTCATGCGGGTTCCCATATAAATTTTAATCAATTATTATGCAATTTTGACATTTTGCCGTACTATTTATGTCAAATCAAAATTCTAGGGGCTGTCATAATTGTGCGCGATATAAAAAGGAATTATCAGCAAAATATTTGCTTTCATTATTTTCCATTAATTACAAATTTATTTGCAAATGTCGTCAGAATTTTGGTGAGATTTAATTTTGATTTGATTGTTTTATTTATTTATTTATTTGTATACACTTTCTAAAGGTTATCGGGTTGATTCCGAGTGGAATTAATGGAAAAGGTCTACGCGTATGCACTAAAGTTTTCAAGAGTCCTATGATTTTTTGAGCCAAGTTAGAAAAAATTGTAATAGTTATTTTTATGATTTTTTGAAAGAATTGGCAATATAATTTTTCAGTTCAAAAAAAATGTTATTTAAAATATTTTCCCTGGGTTTTAGGCAATTTGTGGTTTTCTTTAATGAAAAAAAATCAATATCTATGTTTTTTAACGATTTTTTAGAATTAAAAATATTCAAAATATTTTCCCTGGTTTTTAGTCAATTTTGTGGTTTTCTTTAATGAGAAAAAAAAATCAATATCTATGTTTTTTAACGATTTTTTAGAATTAAAAATATTCAAAATATTTTCCCTAGTTTTTAGTCAATTTTGTGGTTTTCTTTAATGAGAAAAAAATCAATATCTATGTTTTTTAACGATTTTTTAGAATTAAATGTATTCAAAACATTTTCCCTGGATTTTAGGCAATTTTGTGCTTTAACTTAGAGTATTTAAAATTCGTTTTACTGTTGGGTAGTTTATTTTTATATTTATATTCTTTGCGTCTTTACTGTTTCTTGTTTTATCAGCTTTTGAATGTGGGAACTGAACGCATACTTTGCGATTGCATGCATCTGTGTGTGTGTGTGAATGTGTGTGTGTGTACAAGTTTCTTGTATTGTGATACTCAACACAATTTTCGCTTGACATTTTGCCGCTTGAAGGTGCTAAAAACAAATCGGCCCGCAAGACAACGAAGTCGACGACGACAGAGACAACGACAACGACAACGACAACGATGAGAATGATGATGATGATGATTTGACTTGAGCGACTTGTTGCCACCTGGCCTCATTTCCATTTCCATATTCCTTCCCATTCCGTTTGGTTGTCGTTGTCGTTGTCGTTGTAGTCGTTTTCGTGTGCATGCAAAAATAGATCATAGCACAATTGTTGATAAACTTTTCTGCTGCTGTGTGTGTCTGTGTGTGTGTATTTATTTTTCGCAACACTTTAAATGCTTTTTTATTTATTTTGTTTTTTTTTTTTTTTTTGAAGGAGATTTGAGAGTGCAATTCTCTTAGTTGACTGACTGCTGGCGCTTAATGCCGCGCGATCAGGGGAAAAATGAATGATTGACAATTTATTTAGTTTTAGTTTGTCTAGCGGCTGTCGGGGCGGTTTGTGGTGGTTGGTGGCGGTTATCGCCATATGCACGTGTCAATTCCTGTCATATAAAATACTTTGATGCATGGAATGGGAATTGTGTGTGTGTTGGACACGAGCATTCCATTCTATTCCATTCCGACATTCTGACTTGCTTACTCATTATCGAATGTATGGCAAATACGCCCCAACGCGTCGCAGTCGCCGCCTCTGTCTCTCTCTCTCTTTCTCCGCCTCGCCTCGCCTCTGCCACCGCAACAGTTGCTAACTGAATGATAAGCGATTTGCAAATAAAGAACAGCGACGACGACGACGACGACGACGACGACGCCGAAGAGGAAGAAGTAGGAAAATATATATACATATAAAGAGTACCTGGTACGAAGTACAAAAGCTTTACACAAATGATCACATAGGCTTTACTAAGGGGCGCGTAGGGCTGGGAAGGGGAGAGTTTATAATAGAATGCAAATACTCAACACACATTTACACTTAAAAGAAAAATAAAAAAAATTACAAGTCATTCGGCAAATTGTAAATCACATGAAATGGGAATACAATTTTTTATGCAATAATCTGCGAAAACATATTACTTTGGAATGTGGTTTAAATTGAAATTTATGTAATTTTGCATAATTAAAACCGGATTCTATTAATTCTTTTTTTTTTTTTGTTTTTGGCTTATCAATCATCATCCCTGGCCATAACATTGAACTAATCAAAGTCTAATTCTAAATTGTTTTTGCTCTTTTCCTTATTTGCCAATTTGTCATTTTAAAAAAAATAAGGAAGCAAAATTTTATCATTTACAAAAAAAAAACAGTTATGAATTACAACAGCAAAAAGAAAACAAAAAAAAACAAAGCTTGAAAGCAAAAAAAAGCTTTCGAAAGTCAAGTTCATAATTTCAATTTCAAGGTTTTAGGTAAACACTGAAAAATAACAGCAACAAAGGTAAACAACAACAGAAGGAACACAAAAAGCAGCAGCGCAGCAGCAGCAGCAGCGGCTGTAACAAAATGCGGTGAAATGTGCAAAAGCAAAAAAGCCGTAATGGCAAACAATTGATTACTCTGTAATCGCTTCAAGGCAATTATCCATCAAGAGAAGAGCATACAAACTTCGTTTAACCATTTCTCTCTTATTTTGTCTCAGTTTTTGTGTTTCTGTTTTGCTTTGTTTTCTTCTTTTTTTTTTTCTTTTCTTCATGTGCACAAACTTTGTTGCGATTGCGATTGCCGGTTTTTGTTTTTGTTTTGACGCGCATTCTCTTCTTCTCTTTCGCCTTTGACTTTTTTTTTGCTTTTTTTGTGTTGTGTGCAAATTTTTGCTGCTGCTGTCGCGTTTAGCCTTATAATTTTATGACAGGGCAATAATTTTTGTGGTCATTTTTTATTTATAGACTTTATGTAGGTGAGCGGCGCAGTCTGCTCTGCTCTGCTCTGCTCCGCTCAAACTAATTTATAATTATTTTTATTGTTATTGTTGAAAAATTCTAAATAAAAATTTTCTCATATCTGAAATTTTGATTGCTTCAACGTGTCTGGCGCCAAAGTTCTCAACTATAATATAGAAATCGTATCGTAAATTGCACACAAAAAAACTGATTCACTTTGCAACAGGGAAATGCCAATATTATCTGGGACTTTTTTTTACACTTTTTTTTTCATTAATATTTTTCTACGAAATTATTATCTATTAAGTGTTTTGACACTTGAGAAAAAAAAAAATATTTACATTTTTATTGATGACGTTTTTTCAAATTTCTTTTGAAAGACATAAATGCCAAATGATTGTTGTGCATTTTTTTTTTTTTATTTTATAAACAAATAACAAATATTTATTTGGGTGATTAGTCAAATAATACAAAAAAAAAAAAAAAACAGGAAGCTAAATTTTATGTCATCGATGTAAACAACAAAGTTGCAATAAATATATAAAATAAGCATAATTTATAATTCTCATGTAGATAAATGAGTAATACAAATAAAACTAGGAATTTTAGAATTTCTATTTAATTTTCTTGCGAGGAAAATTCTAAAAAAAAATATATATGACTCAAGGACTTGAAAATAATTTATCTCTTACTTTATTTTTTAAAATGAAAAAATAGAGAACATTCAAAAAGTTCAAATAAATTCAAATTCATTTTGTTCCAGTTCAAAAAAATGTGGTTTTTTATTTTGATTTTAATCCTTTTGATTTTATACTAAAAAAAATAGAGAATATTCCAAAAGTTCAAATAAATTCAAATTCATTTTGTTCTATTTATTTTGATTTTAATTCTGTTTTTATGATCCATAATTCATAATATAAAAACTTTGATTTTATACCAAAAAAATAGAGAATATTCCAAATAAATTGATGTCATTTGAAATATATTTAATATTGTATGTAAGTCCAAATAAGTCAATTCAACTTGGTCTTTTTTCTAATTCAAAAATATGTGGTTTTTAATTCTGTTTACAGCTTATTTTTATTTAGGGTTGTCTCAATTTAAATATTTATTATATTTGCTAAACAAAAACAACAATGAACAAAAAGTTCGTCATCCAAAATGTTAATCTTTTTTACCTTGCTTCATTTCATTTTTTTTCCTTTGCTTATCAATTTAACGTTTAAAAAATTTCATAAATTCTTTTATTTTTTGTCCAAAATGGGCAAAAAACAAAAAAAAGTAGCGCCATAGACCATCAAGTGACTTCATCAAGTTTGACCTAATTTTGATAAGATTTGTGTATTGTTTGTGTGTGTGTGTGTGTGTTAATTGCCACACTCTAAGCATTTGATTTTGATACTAGGAACATGTGTGCAATTGCCAAATGGAAATTGACCCATGGCTTTTCACACTTTCACACTGACTGATTGATAAGAAAGTTGTATAAGCCAAATCAGTTAATTAAGCATTTATTTATAAATGAAAAATCAATAAAAAAATATAAAAAAAAAAAACTTGTTCATCTGTTTGGGTTCACAAAGGTTTCCCCAGTCGATTATATAAGAGATATAATCTATTGTAAATGACGTCTGAGCACAGCTTTAAAATGTAATTGAAATAAATTGAATAATTTCTTATCACTAGAATAACCGAAAAAATAGCAAAGTTCGTTTTAAATTTCAAATATTTCCTCATTGATTTTTTGTTTTGTTTTTTTTTTTTATTTTTAATTATTCATTATTGTTGCCAAGAGTCTTCTTGGTCTTATCAAGATTCAGTTTAGCTGTCGTCACAATTTTTTTTTCTTTCTTTCTTTCTGCATTAATTGCAAATCATTTTCCTTTCATTATGCAAATGACTAAAATGGTGAAATGGTAAAGTACTCAAAAAAAAAAAAAAGAATTTCTAATCGCGTGCCTTTCAGTATTTATCAACACAATGTTACGCATTAATTACTGAAAATTTGTTTGCTTTTGCCTCACCGAATTCTGTGAAATTTCACGTTACGCATACGCCCCGTTGCGAGGCGCAAATATTTCAAGTGCCAATTACGCACAAACTATACACACACACATACATACATATGCATATGTATTTCTATATGTGTGAAAATTATAAACTTATCTCCATAATTGGTGTGCCAAAAATTTGTGTATTGTTGGCCTTTCCCTGCAAAAAAAAAAAGAAAAAATTATTTCAATTGCCTGGCTTACTGATTAGAACAAGAACAACAACAATAACAACAAACTACATTTATTATAATTATAGTAGTTTTGTGGTCTTGGGCCAATTGGCAACACGGCAATGACAACGTTATCTTTTTGTTGTTGTTGTTGTTGTTGTTTTTACCCTTATCAGTGAACATTTGGCATTGTACACCGACAATTGGAAGCTGGGCGCATGTATACGTCGATATTTAATCACACACTAAACACTAAAACCTGACGCACTTTTCTTCTTCTTCTTCTTCTGCTTCAAAATTAATACCTACACTATTTTAGATGATAAGCCAAATGGCGCTGAATTTTTCCAAATAAAAACTAATCATAATCAAAAACAATTAAATATTTTTATTATTTAATTATATCTTTAGTATTTATACAGTTACGATTGTTATTAGTATTGTAAAAGTTGGTAGATCGCTAAATTAGTTATAGTTTTGCTTTTTTTTTTGTTCTTTCTCTTTCTCTCTCGTAAGAAATCTTGATATTGATAGTGATCAGGAACATATACATATAATAGATATTATTTTTAAGGAATTTTTCTAATAAAGGAATGTTTTGATTTGCAGCTTTGATTTTATTTCTTGTGCCTAAATTTTAAGAAAACCATTTATAAATTTTCCTTGAGTTGATGTTGATCAGGAACATATATAATAGATATTATTTTTAAGGAATTTATAGGGAGTTTTGCTTATAAATTAAAACACTAGTCACATTAAGTTTTAAAAAGTTTTAACATTCATATAAAATAAAATGACCATTTATAAATTTTCCTTGAATTGATATTGATCAGGAATGTATACCTATAATGGATATTATTTTTAAGTATTGCTTTTAATAAAGGAACTTTTGATTTATGCCTTTGATCATTGATTTTTATTATTAACTATTTTTATTTTTAATTCATTAATAGATCAGGATACATATAATTTATTTATTTTCTAAATATCTATTTTCTTTATTATAATTATTATTTTTAAGGCAGTTTTTTTCTACGTCTTGAATTTAATTAAATATCTGGGCTTTTATTTAATGCTGATCAGGAATATATAAGGTAAATACTACCCATTTATTAAATGATTTTTCATTTAATTCCTCAATCGTCTGGTGACCCTGAATTCGATCACATTAACTGACCCTGAAAAGATTCATCTTGTAAATGATTGTATTTTTTTTTTTTTTATTTTAGATCAACATTAACCCCGCGTCAAAATGATAATGAATGCTCAATTTTTGTTCACACTTGTTTGCACATTTCTAATCAATTAACAGCATAATTTAATTGATTTGTTGAAATTACAAGAACAACAACAAATGGCAGCAATTAGGCAAAGTGAAAAAATAATATAATTTGATAGACAGATGGTAAAAAGTATTGACATCTTGGGATTTGAAATCGCAAGTTTTGTCTATGGGGAAATATTATTATTATTATCTTTTTTTGGCCTTGATCTGCCACACAATCTGAACTTTTCAGTGGACAACTAAGTTTTCTGGCATCTGTTTGAAATAGTTTGAAATTCAAATTGTTTATACATTTGTAATTAATAATTAAAATGCTGAAATAGACATTTTGTGGGCCAACTATTTTTTGTATATTTGTAAGTTTAATTGTGGCAGATAAGCAGTTGAAATAAATACGAGTATATTTATTTAATAAACTAATTTGCACAATTTTGAGGCATTCAATTAAAATGTATACAATATTCGTTATGATTCTATTGTCTGTGTAATTTTCTTATCAGTATTGTCAAATTCCAGGCAACACTTGCAGCTAATTACTCTTTATTAAACATATGCATGGGAATGTTGTTTTTGCTGTCTAACAACAAATTACAGCAAATTGCAATAAAATAAATAAACAAAAAAAAACATAATTTGTTACACTTTCTTTAAATACTTTCAATTTTACGTATGATTTTTCAGGCTTCCCGGTTTTAACCCTTTAAACCTAAACCTAAAACCCCTGTAAAAAATGGTCAATTTATTTTTTTCAAATCAGTTTTAAGTAGCATACCGAATAACTTGGTATGTATTAATATTATTATATTGTAGTAATTTTTTAAAAGTGAAATGTGAAAAATTCATTGAAAATTTAGATTTATGAAAAAAATAGAAAAAGTGTAAAAAAATTGGATTTTTTTCTCGGATCAATGTCATCAATGCATATTTAAAGTTTTTTATTCTAGAAAATGAAACATTTTCTTTTTAAAATTCTACCGAAAAAGTTAAATAAAAATATAATAAAAAACAATTTAAGCTTTCTGTGAATTATGTGTTTTTTCATAGGTCTAAATCTTCAAGATTCCAAAGTATTAGCCATTTTGGTGATGTGGCGCTTTAAAGGGTTAAAATAAAAAAAAACTAAATAAAACACCAGCTGTGTCAACCTAATGTTTTTTTTTTTTTTGTTTTCCTCAATATATTTGAAAATACTTTAGTCATTTTTTGACATGCGTGTATTCAATTGACGCACTTTCATCATCTTAAAAATAAAAAAAAAAATAGAGACAAAAAGAAATATTAAATAAAACATTCATTTCCTAGACACAACGCGTGTGACCCAGTTTCTTGTTTTATGCACAAAATGGATATACTTTTATAGGTATTTATTCTAAATAAAAAATTTGTAATCATCGTCACACATAATTTAGTTAAAATGTTGCCTTCTTTCTTTCTTTTTTTTTCGTTCTTCTTTGTTTATTGTTGTTTATTTTTGTTGGTATTTTTATTGCTAGCTGAGGCGATTTTCTAAATAAAACCAACGATTGGCGCAAAACTGTTTGCCTCATAAAATTTGTAAGATTTTTTCTCTGCTTCTTATAAACTGAAATTTAAAAACTATATGAAAAAAAAAATGCATTTAAAGCAATTGAAAACATTAAAAATAATATATAATAATATTTATTAATTTCTAGAGGTTTTTCTTTTTCAAAGAGTTTTTAAAATTATGAAATAAAAAGCAAATTTTTAATTTTTTTACCCTTATAAAAAAATAGTTTCAGTTTAATTTTAGCACTGAAAATCTTTTATTTAATTTTCTATTGTTTTTTTGAGATATTTTTGTAATGAATCATTTGTTTGCTTACCTATTTATTTTATAATACTTTTCAAATACTTGTTCAATTTATTATGAATGCATTCATGATGGGGAATTACCCCAAAAACTAAAAACAACAACAACAAGTTTACAAATGGTTGGTAAAATTTGCATAATGCAAATGAAACGTAAAAGCCCAGAACTTCAACCAAAGGGATAAATGGCAACCCTGGCAAGCAAGCAAGCAGCAACAACAACAAGAAAATTGCATAATAATCGTAATACGTGTTTGTTTTTTTCTTCCTAGAAATTTGTTGTTATTTTTCGTTTTACAGTTTACAGTTTATTATCGTTTTTTTCTCATGAGTAAGACAAACTTTATGTCTGTGTGTGTGTGTGTTAATGTAAATATGAATGTGAATTTGAATGAGAAATGCAATTGGCGCCAACTTTTTACGCCAACGCCAGCAGAGGCCGAAGCAGAGGCAGTGGCAGAGGTTGGCTCAGTCGTTGTACAATATTATTTATATGGCAAAAGGTCTCGCACGTGTAATTGATGAAACGACGACGACGACGGCAGTGAAAACTATTTAAAACATTTCAATTTACAAAGTTGCATGAAACTGCGTAAAAATTTTTAAATCGCACATGCCAAACCAACAAATAAAATTACGACTAATCAGACAGACAGTAAGACAAAGAGACAACGAGATAGAACAGAGACACAGAGAGAGAGAGAGAGAGAGAGAGAGAGATTTGCATAATCCTCTCCTCTTTCTCGGTCCGTCAATGCACACTGGTCAAATATGTACAACAAATTGATAAAATGTATTTTTTTGATCAATGCCATTAAAAAGTTTTACATTATTTACACTTTTACATAAAAACAACACAGTATGATGCATTTTACAAGCAGTTGGAAAACGTTGAAAGACAAGAAAATTTCGCTAGTGATTTGGTAATGGAGATTTTTGAGTTTAATTTCCTAGGAAAGTTTCATTAATTTTCTCTTGCCAGTTTTTTGCCATTTTTATAAATTTCGCTAGAGATTTTTTATTAGAGATTTTTGGAACAAAAAAGATTTAAACTATAAGTTAATTTCTTAGAAAAGTTTCCTATGAATTTATGTAATCTTAATAAATATTCTCTTGCTAGTTTTTTGCCATTTTTATAAATTTCGCTAGAGATTTTCTATCACAGATTTTTGAGCAAAAAAAGAGTTAAACTATGAATTAATTTCTTAGAAAAGTTTTCTATGAATTTATGTAATATTAATTAATTTTTCCTTTGCCAGTTTTTTTTATAATTTTTAAAAATTTCGCTAGAGATTTTCGGGCTAAAAAATCAACTCAAAATAGTAATTAATTTCAATTTAAAACTCTTTGAGGAGAGTTTCATATTTATTAAATTTTTTCTTATTATTTTTTGCCATTTTTCAGATAATTTTCCTTAGCTTAATTAATATTTCCTTTATTTTTGGCACCACTGTGTCTAATTATATATGCATGTTTTATTTTTTGGTATTTATATTGTACTTTTTTTTTCGTTTTGTTTTGATTATTTTTAAAATGCACGCAAAGTGTTTTATGTGTGTGTTGTAAATATAACTTATACGCCGCGTGTGCAATTAAAATATATAAATAGCAAATTTTTTTTGTTATTATCAAAAGCAGCTTCTGTTTCGCAAATTATATTTTGACTAGGGAATTTTTATAATTGAATAAGACTTATGGTTAATTAAATAATATTTATTGATGGGCATTATGAAAAGAGTATCAAATTTTCTATATTAACAGTTATATATATTATTTTCTATTTTATTAGTTTTCATATTTCATGTACGAAAAAAGGTCCCAGAACTTTCAGCTAATGCACTCGGACAGAATAGACAGCCAGACAGATGGACGGACAGACGGACGGACGGACAGAGAAACAGATGACCGAACGAATGAAACAAACTAACCAGAAGAAGAAATAGAAGGCAATGCCGGCGACAATATCTAAATTTGTCACAGCCCAAAACGGGCAGACAACAACGACGACGACGACGACCGATGGCCGACAACCAAAAATAATGTTTTTAAAAATACACAGAGAGTCACACAGACGTTTCAAATTGTCAGCCAGTCAGACACTTAAGTAACTTGGTCTACAAAAACAAAAACAAAAAAAAATAAATAAATAAATAAATAAACACAAGTCAAGGCACTAAATTTGCATGACCCATTGGCTTTTCTGTCCATTGGATAAAAGGGCCAAGTATCTGCTGACAAAAAACAAAAAGGGTAAGAGAGCAATAAAGATGGAAAATGTCAAAAACAAACAAATGAACCAAAATCATCTCACTCAAATTTTGAAACTGATGACACAATATAAAAATATTTCCTACATTTTTTTAGGTATGTGTAAGTATTTAATTTTAATACTAAACAACTATCAATCCTATAAGTTTACTCTTTTTTTTTTAAGTATTTAATACATACCAAATAAATCATATTTCTAGGATTGAAATGTATTAAACTTTGCCTTTATTTGAGGTATTTAATTTTAGTACCAAACACAAACCAAATAAATAATATTTCTAGTATTGAAAAAGGTATAAAACTTTGCCTTTATTTGAGGTATTTAATTTTAGTACCAAATACAAGCCAATTAAATAATATTTCTAGGATTGAAATGTATAAAACTTTGCGCTAGTATTTATATAAATTGATGTACCATATTATTGTCTATTTAAAAAATGAACAAGCTAAGTGAAATAAATTGTTAATTATTAGTACCAATATAAAAATGTAAAGTGTTTCTTTTCTTTATTTTTGGTAGGAATAAAATATGCTTGAAATTTGAGCTTTGAACGATTTTGTCTATTGAATTTTAATTATTGTTTTAGGAATTATCTAAATTGAACAAAAAGAATGAAACAAACAGAACAAAAATTTCCAAAAAAGAAGGAATGCATTTTTTAAAAATCTTTAAAATTGATTTGTTTTCCCATTCGAATTAAATCAATCAGCAGATCAAATTCAAAAACTATTTAATCCAAACTTGGACTTAGCTTAATTAATTGATGATTGATTGATTTTTTTGCTGTACCAGATAAATACTATTTCTAGGATTGAAATCTATAAAACTCTGCCTTTATTTGAGGTATTTAATTTTAGTAACAAACACATACCAAATAAATAATATTTCTATGATAAAACTTTGTCTTTATTTGAGGTATTTAATTTAAGTACCAAAAACAATCCAAATAAATAATATTTCTAAGATTTGCCTTTATTTGAGGTACTTAAATATAAACTATTTCTGGAATCAAATAAAAACCATAGACCAAATAGAATATTATGAATTTTAGCTTATTTAATTCAGTGAAAAAGAAAGTAAAATGATTTAATTTTTTGACTGCCTTTAAAATCATATTGTATATACAATTTATTTCAATAATTTATTTCATTTGTGCCCAGTCAAAAGTTCATTCATCATCATTTTTTATTTTTATTTTTATTTTTATTTTTGGCCAACTGTCATTAGTTTCCTTTATCCTTGAGTTGAGAGCTGGCAAACAAACATTCTCATATAACCGCCACTCAAAATCAACTTAAAATGTATAATTGCAAATTATCAGGGTCGTTTCTTTTATTCTTTACTTAAATACATTTTGACATTGTGTGCATTTTTAATGACTTCTTTTTTTTTTTGTTTTCTTCTTCTTCTGTTGAAATAAATAACAAGAAAGTTTTGTGGAGTTGTGTTTGGAAGACTGCCCAGACAGCATGCCAAAACTGAAAAGGAATAAGACTGCCAAATAAGAAAAGATTAAATGTACTTTATTGACATTTGACAGGCAGACGGACAAACGGACGGACGGACACCCGCACTTCAAACCGTATAAACCACCCCATTTATTGTTGCTGTTGCTGTTGCTGTTCTTACTTTAATTTTATGCAGCGTCAAATTTTGCGTACCCAAATCAACCAAATCCAAAATCCAAAATCAAAACCAACTACTTGTTTATGCATTTCTACACTTGTTTATAGCCTAAAAACGTGAGTGAAAAATTCATAAGAATTTTATTTTTAAAGCCTTGACAAAAGGGTTTTTTTTTCAAATTCAATTTTTTTGCTATCAAATGCGGAACATTAATAAAGAGCCAATGGGTTTATTGAACCACCTTGGTCCTCTATCTTATCTATTTATAAGTTTTTATTGAGTAGAAAACAAAAAAAAACAACGAATCCATTTAAGTTGTAAATCTTCTACAATGTTAATTGCTTTATATGTAATTTGCCATTGTCTCGGTAGCTTAATAAATATATACACAGAAAACCAGTTAAGCAGTATGACTTTGGAATTGGTTTACGTATGACTTTATTTATTATTATTATTATTATTAATATTATTGTTGTTATATGCCATAATTCGGTTGTTGGCCGAACTCAACTGGCGCAAGTATCTTAATAGAAATATACACAACGATATGAATTTCATTTGATTTGATTTATTAGATTGTCGGCCTCTCAAGGTTGTCGTCGTGCCTCCAAAAACTCTCGCCTTTCTCTTGCTCTCCATCCCCCTTCCCCCTCCCCCAACACACAATTTTTTTGGTGATCTTCAACACCATTATTATTTATTTTTATACTCATTTACGATAAGATGTGTTCATAGCGAGTTCAAGGCTGCTGCTTCATTCAAATGGACCAAAACTGGGAGGGGGGGGGAAATGCAAATTTCTGAGAAACCATCGCATTGGGACGGAAGTAAGTAGATGGAAAATGC
The DNA here is from genome assembly GCA_035078625.1 of Scaptodrosophila scaptomyzoidea. Taxonomy (NCBI): domain Eukaryota; kingdom Metazoa; phylum Arthropoda; class Insecta; order Diptera; family Drosophilidae; genus Scaptodrosophila; species Scaptodrosophila scaptomyzoidea. Next base: position 28,548 of record JAWNPY010000078.1, read on the forward strand.
AATAAATTCCATTGAAATGCCTAAAACGATAGCATTATTGATTAGCCATATACAATGCAATGCAATATGCATTCTAGGAAGAACAAGAGAGCATTGAATGAATCATGGAGCACTTTTGAGAAACAAACGGAAATGCAGTTCTTTGAAAAATTCAATTTAAAAATATAATAAATAATTATAAACAAAAAATACTAGTTAAAAGACTAGCTAAAAATTAAAGTTAGAGTTAAAAAAAAAAAAAACTAATTGCTTAAAGTTATTAATAAACTAATAGCTAAAAATAAATACTAGCTTAAATTAATGGTTAGATGGTAATTTTAATAAACCCATTATTTATCAGGCAAAAAAAATACTAGCTCCAAATATGAATCAAATTTTAAGGTACTAGTTCAATGTAAATAACGACATCTACAGAGGTTTTTTAAAAAAAATTTTAAAAATAGAAAATGAAATGCAATTGTTTTGAATTTTTTATATGTTATAGCTAACATCTCAAACCATATAAAAAAAATAACTTTGGTTTAATTCCAGTATTCTTAGTTATTGATTTATGTAATCAAAATTGAAACTAAGAAAAAAAAAGGCATGGGTGGCTGTATTATTTTAGGGTCTTGCTAAAAATATGAATGAAATTTAATAAGCGATTTAATAATTTTAATTGCCGAAAAATGGTTGAAAAAAACTAGCCACGAAATTAAGTGTTTTTATTTCTCTGATTGAATAATTATTTATTTAATTTTCAAAAGCATTAAAAAAAATGTGAATTAAACGATTCGGAATTTAAAAAAGTTTTCTAAGATTAACTTGGCTTTTTTTATTTATTTAGGCCAAAACTTAATGGTGTAAAATTCTTTTTGAATACTGAAAGTGAAATAGCTCAAAACTGTCTCTTCCCAGGCATCTGTCGTCTTAATATATATGTAAAGATATATGTATGGTTTACCGGTCTCCAACTTGTCAGATTTGGCAACAAGCAAACGGCCAATGGGCCATAAATCATTTTAGGCGTTGCCGCATGCGCGACCGACATTGAAACTACACATGGCTCAGACAGACAGAGAGATATTATATTATTTATATATATATAGGCTCAGTTTTTGGATTTTCGGATGATGATGATGAAGAGACAGACGAATGGTAATTGTGGTCAACATGTTTTTTTTTTTTTTTGCTTTTGGGTTGTCATGTATTTTATGTAGTTGACGGTGTCGATTTCGATTTCAAACATACACAATATTTTTTTTATTTTTTTGGTTTTGTTGCTTGCCTTTTTTGTGCTGGGCCTGTCAAAAATTCGCACATTTTTTATGGGCTCAACGCGCTGGCAATTAAAATTGTGCCGATCGAGTCACACAGCACCCAAAAAAAAAAATACGTTTTTCCTTATCATTCAACATGTTTTCTTGGCCAACGCACTTGTTAAATAATTTATAAAGTGCGTGGAGTTTACGCATTTTAAGTAGTCCAAAAAAAAATATTTGCGCGTCTTCTTCAGCGCCTTACGCACTTTTATTTTGGTCGTAAAATTTTTTTGGCCATTTTGCGCGCACTGCATGCAAATGCCGCTGATTAAGCCAAAGGCAATAAGGCGCCATGACTCTTGGCTAGCAGTTTAGTTTGGTTAGCCGAGGCAGACGAGGCATTTGCAGTTTTATGCATCAATGGTTGACCATAAATCAAGCAGGTGCCGAGACACACAAAAACCATAAGTCTCCACCAGAAGCTCAGAAGCTGCCAACGTGGCAGGGCACTCAACCAGAACCAAGCTCGGACTCTGACTCCGATTCCGACTCTCTCCCCGACTGCAAAAGTGTTAAATATTTTACGGGCAGCTAGCTCGACTTGGCTTCATCAGGGGCAACCTCTTGAGCTGATTAATTATGAATTGAGTGTCTACACTTGGGCAAAAATGGATGCACTTGCCGACCAGCAACGAACAACGAACCAACCAACTTTATTTAGTCTTTTACTTTTCATATTTTTACGCTTAGAGAGTTCGCTGGGTCTGGACTGGGTCTGGGACTGGGTCTGGGTCTGGAGAGCAGTCAAGCAACAACTTTTGTCACGCTATAGGGCAGATAAGCCCCAGGAATTAAACAGGAGCGCATTTATTCTATTTCAATTTATTATACTTCTACTTTATCTTCTATTCAATTTTGTGTCGACCTTTTTATTCATTTTAACCCTGAGTCAAACAGTAGGTCATCAAACCAATAATTGCGGCATCACCCAAGGCAGATATCAAGGCTCCGGTGCCCTCGATGAGGCGATCAAATAGAGCAGCTCCATAGCGGGCAAAAAAGGCTGTGGCCGCCACACCATAATACAGGGGCTTATCCGATTGATAGGCCAAAAAACAGGTCGAGGCAATATTACCCAAATGGGCCAGATCCTTCAGGGTTTCAGTGGCCGCATCCCAGTCATCGCCCATTTTGCCGAGCATATCGTAAAGTAAGGGTATCAAGGATAAACCATGTACGAGGGCCACACCCGAATTATCCGACTTCAAGTAGAATTCAATATTCGCCAAGGGCAATGGTATCACCTCCAATATTGAGGCCGATATCATATAGGCCCTGCCGCATTCGTCGGTCTCCTCGCTAAACGCCCTCACCACGCCCAGCAAGCCGTGGACAATGCTAAAGGAAGCCACTGTATAGGCATACGGATTATCGGCTGGTGTCAGCGAATACATGGCATAAACACTGGCACCAATTAGCACAAGATTGAAGAAGGCTTCACCGAAAAACATTTTGTTTTGAACTTGGAATTTTGAATTTGTATAATGGTAAAAAGAACTGAAAAAAATTTAGCCAAATTTCTGATGATTTGTTGATGTTATTCCGACTAGACTGAATTGTAGAATGAATTAAATTTAGTATACTCAAATGTATATGTGACAGTTAAGTCAAATGTTGTATTCTTTTGCCAACCTCAATAAATTGAATACGCTCCTGGAACCGCAGACCAAAACAAAGACTTCATTTGTGGCCGACTGAAGATAGAAGTGGTTAGACAACATGCACTAATGCTCAGCGGCACGTCGCTCTCTTTATCATATAAACGGTGCGATTTAAATTAATAATTAAATTTGCCAAACAGCAGCAGCAGAAGCAGCAGTGGCAGCAGCAGGTGGATTAAAACACTTTGCGGTGTTTTCTTTTTCCCCCTTTACTTAAAAAATAAACATTTATTTGTATGCAACATAAAGTCAAGGACTTTATTGGTTTAATAATCAATTAGCAATGTTTTGATAAGCACCATCATAAGTGTATTACTCCAAAGCATCAGGTGTGCGCCCAGAAGCCAACCATTCTCCTCCAACATCCTTTCGCCGAAGCGTGCAAAAAACACGGTGAAACACAGGCAGCCGTAAAACGGTTGATCTTCGGCAATCATTAGAAATAGACACAAGATTACATTGGCCCAAAGGGAAAATAAATTCGATTTCCTTAATTTCTCATAGCTCATTGGTATATTAATTCTTTGCACATGCTCGATAATCAATGGTATTAGCATCAAATGCTGTACGCAAACCAGAGTCATGTGATTCCCCTTAATATTGAAATCGATATTAACCAATGGCAGTGGCAATCCCTCGATCACCGATCCACACATTTCAGCCACATACAAATAGTGTGGCACATCATATAACGTTGAAAAAATCATACCAAATAGGCCAAAGATCAGGGCAAAGACAACGGCCACAAATGCATATGGAAATTCAAAGGGTGATATAAATGTCAGCACATAGGCCGATGTGAAGAAAAGTAAAGAATTTGAAGTGATATTGCAAACGCGAATAAATAAACACATGTTTACTGTCTATTAATTTGTTTGTGTGTGTGTTTTTTTTTGTCAGAATAATAATAAAATAATATTTAAATTTAAGGTAACTGAGTTGAGAAACAGAAAAATGCATGAACCTTGTCAATTTTCAATTTAAAAAACACCTTTAAAATTGGCTCTTCTCAGATTTACCATAACTTTTTCAATTCCTTATCTTTTGTTGTGAAATCTTGTTAGTATTAAACCCAATTTAATAAGAGCTAAAAAGTTTCAAGATTTTCATAAACATTTCGATTTGAACAAGTTAGTTTTTGAATAGTTGTCAGTTTTAATTGAAATGTAATCGTATTGATTTTAGTACATCCAAAATTTGCAGCAGCAGGACACCAAATCCCAACCAAACACAATTATTATTATTCCTGATAAAATTATTATAAAACTGCTGCGTTTGCCCAACGCAATGTAGTTTTTTTATAAATTTAAGAAAGGATCCGATATATATATATAAATTCTCAAGTGAATTCCCAATGTTCTGGATATCAAAACAAAATTGTAGAGCTTAAGGCTATGACTTTTAACCAAAGTCAAAGATAAATCGTCTCGGTGGTAAGGGCAGAATCAGTGCAGTGCAGTGCAGTACCAATATGCTCCTAATGGATGCCCTATTCAATAGTCTGTTGGTGGTTAGCTCTGGCTATGCCCTCTCTACACTGCAGCCACTGGAGACGCCCTATGGTTATGCGGCAGCTGCCTTTAGCTTGGTCCATGGCCTGCTGGGAGTGATGCGAGCAGCGAATAATGATGACAACGAATGCAATAAAATGCGTCTTATCACAACGGGCATTATGGAAATTGTCCCATTGCCATTGACCAATATTGAGCTATATCTGAAATCGGCCAATCCCAATTTGGCCCTGGCCCATGGCTGTTTCCTCATTCCCCTGGTCTATGATGTCTATTCCAAGTATGCCGATCACGAGGACAACTCGACGGAGACGCTCAAGGAGCTCACACTTTTGGGCAATGTCGTATCAATGCTATTTTTGGGAGTCAACCAGTCCAGCAACATGTACGGTGGCATGGCCGCCCTGGCCTTTGGGGCACGCTACTGTTCTGTGATACTCGACTATTATTGGCCCGGTGTCGGCTCTGATTTCAATTTGCTAGCCAATTCCACATTTATTCTGTTGATGGCCATGACACTTTCAAACAAATAGGATTCAATCAGATTTTAGATTTTCAAATTAATTTGTACTTTCATATACACAATAATAATAAAAGAGAACAAAATTCAAATAACCAGATGTTTTGCCAATTTACATTTGCAGTTCATTGGCTTTTGGGATCCTCGCAAAATTTTTATTTATTTTTTGTTTATTGAGGCAATAATAAACATGCAATTAATGTGGGCACAAAATTAAGATGCTAAATTTTTTGAGTCGGGCTCTGACAAGGATTGTCAATTGTCGTAATTAAAAGACAAGAAATATGTGAAATTTCTAAAGTCTGACAAAAGTTGAAGGAAAGAATATTTGTTTTTTAAAATGAAATTATTAAATTTGCTTCAAAATTAATAAAATTTTATACTTTAGAATAATTCATTCTTCAATATTTATTGCAAATATTAAATAATAATTTAAAATTAAAATTTCTAGAATTTTTCAAAATTAAAACTAGTGCAAAAGAAATTATTTAAAATAACATTTGAAAACTGGAACTTTCTTGAATTTTTCAAACTTAAAACTAGTGCAAAAGAAATTATTTAAAACAATGAAAAATATTGAGAAAATGCCATTTAAAAAATTGAACTTTCTAGAATTTTTCAACTAGTCCAAAAAATATTAAATAATGAATGTTTTAGATGGAAAAATATTGAAAAAAATACCATTTAAAATAAGGTTTTTTTTTTGACATTTCAAAAAATCGACTTTTATGGTATTGAAAAATTTGTGTAGCCTACTTTTGTGAGAATGCAGATCCGTTACTCCAATTCCTTTGAACTCAAAGAAAAAGTAATAAAAATGTTTTTTCTTTTTTTTACCTTATTTAATAATAATACATTTTAAGCTTTAAAAATGTTGTTTCGCTAATGAGTCGGCGCCATAAAAATTCGAACCAGGAACTCAACACATTGTAAAAAAAATCGCATCCCATATATTATGTGTTTTAATGATCTTTTTTTTTCTTTTTTTGGCCTGGTCTGGGAATTTATTTTTGGCATTTTATGAGGCTCTGACGCTGACCCTGTGCAGCTGTAGCCAAGTTTTACTGTACTTTTGAAAAGCAATCCATTAATTTTATGAATCAAACAAGAGGAAGGCGATAAATACACTTTTTCTTCCTCTTCTTCTTCTTCTTCGTCGTCGTCTTTTTTAAATGAAGACTGCAAAAGATAACAACAAATAAGGCAACCACGTTGTCTGTGTGTGTGTGTGTGTGTGTGGATGGTAACAGAACCGCCAAAGCATTTAAAAAATGTACATTCTCACAAAAATAATAATAAAAGCAAAAAAAAGAAAAAACAGCAACAACAGCAGCACAAAAAATGCTAAACAAATAAGAGAAAACAAAACAAAAAAGCCAAAAACAAAATAAAAAAAAAATACAAAAACAGAGACTGCACGCCAATGCGCCGACGTTGACGTTGCCTTTGCCTGTCCGTTAAATCTGCTGCTGCTGCTGTCGCCGCTTGCCCGTTTCCGAACCTTGTGCAAGTTCAAAAACCTGTGAGTCAACCGCATTGCGCCGACAGCAGACAGAGACAAAGAATCTTCAAAATGCCGGCCGGCTTTTTGGCGCACTCTCCGCGTGTATATTTGTCTTGCTGCCTTCTTCTTCTTCGTTTGGCTTGGCAAAAAAATAAAATAAAATAAAAAGCAAGTAGTAAAAAAAAACACAACAAACCGAAACGAAACGAACCGAACTCGACGCGAGCATTTGCGAATGCATCAAAATGCGACCAAACAACAAAACCGGCGCGCCGGCATTCACACACACACACACACTGATAAAAAATATCCGCATATGTGCCCATACTGATACAGCTAATGAATGCGCGAATGCGAATATATGTGAATGTGAATGCGAGTGTGAATGTGTGCAAAATAAAACGGTCGAAAATTAAAACGCCGACGCAGCGAACCAGACGATGAAGAAGAAGAAGACAGACACACACACACACAGAGAGTGCTGTGCTGTGCTGCGCTGCGCGCCAGCGCAACATATCGAAAACAACAACAACAACTTAACATTGACGTTGTTGACGTTTTTCTTCTGTTTCTGTTGTTGTTGCTGTTTAGATGCTGATTTTTGCTGTTTGTTATTGTTGTTGCTGTTGTTGTTGTTGGTTGGTGCTGTACATATTCAACAGACGTGATTTGTTTACGAATCTTAACAAAATATGTACACACAAAATGCCTTAAATTACCAGGAAAAGAAAAGGCAGGCAGTCAGGCAGGCATTCTCATTCGTGGTTAAATACTCATTTTGTAAACATGAAAATAAAATCACACAAAAATGTATTTTGATATTTGCACTGCTGTTGTTATTATTATTATTTACGTTCTTCTTCTTCTTCTTGTTGTTGGTGTAAATGTTTGCATTGGATGGGCGCCAAATCAATAGCAATACAAAAACAAAAAATAACCGTTACGCCAAATAAGAAGAAAATAATACGACACTTTTTTTAACGTGTCTGTTTATGTGTGTGTGTGGGTGTACTGGGAATAAATCTGAGTCATTTGTTGCTTTTGTTTTTATTCCGAGTCTGTGGGAGCTAAAATACAATAAAAAAAAAAACAAAAAAAAAAAATAGTTGTAGTTGTATTGGTGTCTTGAATGCAACCGGAACATGTCATGAATCATGATTCATTGAATATTCTCTTGAATTATAAATTCTGAATGAGAACAAAATAGTTCCACATCCACATTGACTATAAATGGCAAGCCAGCAAGATTTGACCGTTAAAAATATATATATTGATATGTGTGTGTGTGGGATTTCATTACCATATGCAAACAAAAATATTTGAAAAACTCTAAGAATTCAAAATATAGGGCAGTTCTACAATTTTCTGAAAATTAAAAAAACCGAAAATATACAAAATTTTAATCAATTTTGGTTTTTTTTTGGCTTTTTGGAATTTTTCTAAACGAAATTAATTTTTTTGGAATCTTATTTTATTTTTTTATAAATCGTAAATATCATAATTTCAATTTTTTTTACGTAAGAAAAAATAACCAAAAATTTGACGCCAAGGGGTTATCCGGCCCCCGGAATCGTAACAAGTTTCAAGAGAATTTGGTTAGGTTTCCATAAAAATCATTCGTCACCTAATTCAATAAATAAATCTTTGATTTTGAATTTTTCAAGGAGGCCACTAATTTAAATTGCTCAAACTGACAAATTATTTTTAATACATATGTGCAAAAGTTTTTGAGAAAGTTTGGTGATTGGGGTTAATCAATAAGTCATTAAAATTTACTAATTTCGTAAAGATGTATTAAATCCCATATATTTTTCAATTTTTTAAAACGATTTATTTCGGGTATTTTTCGATGAATCAAAAAACGCTTCAAATTGTTTGTATTATACTATTTCTATTAAAATCAATCGATTTATCCTTTACAAAATTTAAATAATTTTTTTTTTTTTGAAACTTAATTTAATTTTTGATAATATCATAATTTGAATTTTTTTAAATGATTAATAAAAAGTCTAAGAATTTGTCAGAGTTTTTCTAGTTTTTTTTCTGATGTTTCATAACAAAAATTATATATATAGAAATGGCCTCTTTAAAAGAATGCATCCTCCAAAAGAGAGACGAGTTTTTCTATGTATATTTGAACGACCGATCGACCACCCTGTTGCATGCAGACTCAATTAGCATATGAACTGAAAATGTACAATATAAAAACTGAAGAACTTGTTAATTGCAGCTGCTACTGATGATGCAGTTTTGTAGCACATTTTGTACTGAATCTGAATCTGAAGCCGAGAAACATTTCCGGCTAAGTTCTCAAACTCTTTTTGTACCTCCTCGCAGCCCCTCTCAATTTTTGAAATATTCAAAAACGACGACGACACATGCCAAGTCATCAAGTCATTTAAATTGACTGCTGTCAAACAAGGAAGTTAAACAAACTAGTTTAATTCTTTTATATGGAGGTATTTTATTTCAACACAAAATTCTCTAAATTAGTGCACATAATTAGCATTAATTTAATTTATTCATATTTGAAATATTTTTATATTTTTGCTTATGAAATCATAAAATTATAAAACATTACTAAAAAGTTAATGGAAAAATACTCGCACAACAAAGAACATAATTTGATTTTGTAATTAAGTAAAAGGACGTGGAGAAAATCTAGAAACTGGGCCAAGAAAATGAAATATTTAAATGGACTTTCTATGCCTATATAAAAATTTGTATCCACCTGTTGACTAATCAAATTTAAAACTATATTTTATGGATGTGGAGGGCAAAGTTTATGAAACGAGTTTTATTTCACTTGAGCCGAATATATTAAATAAATCGAGCCATAAAAATGCCTATATAAAATAGTAGGTATATGTATTATAATAATAATCGTTATAATATAACAACAACAAATACACATTAATTAAATCCGTTATATTGCCCTGAGTGTCACATTTACATTTTTTTGTTTTTTTTTTTCGTATAAACTTGTTTTCTCTGCAAGAAAAAAAAAATATTAAACTTGTATTGCCAAAGATAAGACGAGCCTCTGTATGAATGTTTTTTTTTTTTGATAGTAAAAAAAACAACAAGTGAATTCGAAAGTTAAAACTTTAAAATCGGCAAATTAATATTTATTTTAAAGCTAAGAAGAATTTTTACCTGTAAACTTCCTACCCAAAAAACAAAGCAAAACAAAACAGAACGTAAAAAAAAGGACCAACTTTCATTCAATTTGAATTCATAACAAACAACAATAATAAATATTCCTACTCATTTCTGGGTACTTGCGAAAAAGAATAAAAATAAAATTTAAAATCAAAAAACAAAAACAAAAAAAAGGTGGTTGAACTCTATGAGTTTTTGTATGACTGTCACAAGATACCCTCAAAAATAAAAAGAATTCAGGCAACTTCTCCTGTTGCTGTGGCTCCTTTCATTTACGCGTTGTCCTTTGTTTGGCAAGGTAAAAAAAACAATCAAACTAAATGCTTTGGCCAAGATGAATTTGAAATCCTCTAAGATAAATTTTCAACTCGAATTTAATTTGAATGCGGGAAAAAATTAAATCAATCTTCTCCTTATTACAATTTTTATAATATACCATAAATATTTGCCCAACTTCTTAAGACAATCCATAAGACCCATAAAATTTTGCCAACCTTCTTTTCGGCTCTTAAATGGGCCACAACAAAGAACGCAAAACTCTTTGTGTATGTACAGTAGGAGCCAAAAGCTTTTGCAAAATTCGTATAGTTAAGAGAGAGGGATTATCCCATGACGGCTTTTTTATTTCGTTTTTTTTTTTGACATATCTTTAATCAATTTGAAATATGATTAGAAATCAAACAGGAAATTTCAAAAAGAAGCCCAAAAATAGTTGAATGAAATTGTGCATTTACCACTTGAAATAGTTGGATTGATAAATAAATAATTAAATAGAAAAATGCTTATCAAAAAGTTGGAATTTCAAACAAACAAAAATAGAATTTCTTAATTTATGAAATCAATTCAAATAATCAAAGATAACACACAAAAACTCCCAAATTGGTTTCAATTTCATTGTTACACTTCCCTTTTCAACTTTCAATGAATTGCGCTTTTCTTTCTTCTTCTCTGAACAGGCACAAACATGACAAGGATTAGGGACATTAATGGAGGACTCGGAACATATATAGAGCGCCCAAAATTCATTCTGACAAGGGTCAATTATGCGCACCAATTAAACTGTATTCAAACACAAATTAACATTTTTGTCAAGAGAGGGAAATCTCAAGTAGCTCATCAAAAGACTTTTTTTTCTTTTTCGGTGTTTTTCAGAGGGTTGCAAAAATACATTTTTTTAAGGGTGATTTAAATGATCTGCTCATATTGGCAGTGATCCTAATTCAATTTGATGGCTAGAAAAAAAAAGATGGTTGTAAATTTTATAGCCTATTTACATGCGGTAAAGATACCTAAACAAACATAAAATTAAAGGCGTAATAAGCCTCAATGGCTTATCACACAAAAAAAAAAAAAAATAGAAATAGAAATAGAATAAAGAACCCTAAATTAAAGTTGAGCCCAGCCCAGCGGCACAATCAAAAGTAAATAATTCACATGCCCACAAATAAACATTAAAAATAGAAAAAAAAATTCGAACTGCATTTGATGAGCCCAGGGCGGTTTATTGAGAGTCCAAAAAACCAGAAAAAAAATATATATATCTACCCAAAAACATAATAAAGGCAAAAGGCAACCTCGGGGTAGGTTGAGTCGAGTTGCCGTGTGCGCAATTAAAAAGCAACCAAATAAATTACCAGGCCGGTCCCCGGGCTGGCCCAGAGAGACTCGAAATTGTAGGCCCGCATAGGTGCAAACTGTTTAGCACGCCACTAATATTAATTTTGGTGTGAGAGCGCCTCAAACATTTCAGACACGTAATTGTGAAAACATAAAAATTGACAAATAGAAAACCAAAGCCAAACCTCACGCACAGGTGTAATAATGAGCCCTGAGAAGCGCCCCGGAGCCGTAGCCGTAGTCGTAGATTGCGGCTAGATGACAATGACATTGGTAGATCGTAACTCTAAATCTTTAACTTTATGGCTTTTTGGCAACTACGCGTTCTCCATATGATTCCATCTTATGCTCTGGAATTTAATGAATTTTTTTGTTTTTTCTTATTGTTAGTAGCTTCCTCTTTTGCCATCAGACAGCATTGTCAACACGTTCCACGGCCACTGTAATAATAAAAAAATACAAAAATGCCCAAGAATTCCATAGAGCTCCTCACTTTGTTGGTATATTAGCATTTGAAACCGATTACGTCATGGTAACGCTGGGAATTGGAAAGAGGTTAATGATTTTGCAGTCTGCCTGCAAATTGCCTGACAATGCAAATGCAACTTGAGCCCAACCCAAGTCCAAGTCCAAGCCACAGCCAGAACCAGAAAAAGAATCAGAAAAATACCCAGTAGACTCCAACCAGTTTAAAGTATGGAATACGAATACGGGAAGTTAACTCATCATAGGCCACAAAGAAATTATTCATGTCTAGACAAAAATTCAATACACTATAATATTTAGGTGAAATTTCAAATTTAACTAATCTATAAACTTTAAATAGAATTTTATATACACAGAGTTAAGTCCTATTTTATTGCTTCTTAAAAGTTAATTAAAAAACATACCTATATTTTTATGGAATATTTTATGATTTATCTATTTATTTGAACATAAAAATTCTCTTGTTAAAATATTTGTTTTAAAATTAAATATGAATAAATTGCAGTATGTGCAGGAAAAAGTAAAGCTATATAAATTTAACTAACCCACAAATTTTGAATAGAATTTTATATACACAGAGTTAAGTTCTATTTTATTTATTTAAAAAAAAGAAAGTAAGTATTCATTTAATGCTCCTTAAAAGTTAATTAAAAAATACAATTCGATAATTTGAAGATAAAAAATGTCTTGTTGAAATATTTGCTTTAAAATTAAATATGAATATAATTGCAGTATGCCCAAGAAGAAGAAAAGATTGTTAAATTAAAAAATCTACAATTATTTTAAAAATATTAATAAAAACGAACTAAACATTTTAAAAGAAATTCAATTAAATTATAAAAATCGCTTAGAAATATGTAAAAATTAATTTGAAAAATGCAATTAAATTGAAAAATCTGTAATTATTAATAAAATATTATTAAAAACGAACTAAACATTTTAAAAGAAATTTAATTAAATTATAAAAGTCGCTTAGAAATATGTAAAAATTAATTTGAAAAATGCAATTAAATTGAAAAATCTACAATTATTATAAAAATATTAATAAACAAACGAACTAAATATTTTAAAAGAAATTCAATAAAATTATAAAAATCGCTTATTAATTTTATAGTTTAATCTAGTTTACTTTTCTCTCTCTCCCACTCTCCTTTTCTCTCTTTTGATAGCTCTCGCTGTTTAGTTCGGACCATGGATATTTTTAGCTCATCCCAAGCAGCTGCCTGCCTGCCTTGCTGCTTCTTTTAAAAGGTTTCTTGGTCTCGAGAGTCTTTAAACGGTTCTATGGTGTAATGGTTAGCACTCTGGACTTTGAATCCAGCGATCCGAGTTCAAATCTCGGTAGAACCTGACTTGATATATATATTTTATATATATAACATTTGATTTGATTTTATTTCAATTTTGATTAGTCGAGCACTCAACATTTCCGACTTGTTGGGGGTTGGAAAGCGGCCGGTCGCTCGGTCGGTTGCTTATTTGGCTGGGATTGTCAAGTATCCGCTTATCTAAACCAAAAACACACGTGGCTGATTGACAGGCGACAGCAGCAGCAGCAGCAGAAGCAGCAATGGTCACAATTGTATTTATTGTATTGATAGCATTCATATAGATAGTTTAATTTTGAGGTTTCTGGTCAATATTGGACAAACAAACTAAACGTTTTTTTTTTTTTTCATTTATTTGCCAAAGATTTGGTCGGGTTTGATTTGTGATTCGTGATTTGTGATTTGTGTCACGTGATATGAAGATTGCCCAGCCGTAATTGTTACTCTCTAATTTGTTTGCCAAATATAAAACTAGCAAAGTTTAATGCAAAATTGTTTGCTGTTGCTTGAGGGCTCCAACTTTGGCTTAACTTAATAAAAAAAAAAATAAAAAAAAAAACCATTAGGAAATTTGTGTGGCGCAACGAAAAAATGGCCAACATGTTGGGCTAAAAGCAAAGCCAACTTTCAGCCAATGTGTGTGGCCCAAAAATTTTTGGCACTTGGCAACAGTTTATACTTCAATATAAATAAAAGTTTCACCAGCAAAATTTTATTTTTTTTTTTTTTTACAGTTGTACGAAAAATCAGGAAACTTCCATGACCATTTTAGAAATCCCTTTATGGTTTAGGCTCGACAAAAATTGTAATTGTAAAAAATCATTTATACACGTGTCCAAAAAAAAAAACTAAACCGGAAATGTTAACACAATTTCTCAAAATGCTGCCAATTATGTTAGAAACCTGGTAGGCAATTTACTTATATGTATAAAGTTTAATTTAACCATCCAGCATCATTATCATCATTATGTATTTGCAACAAATACCAAAAAAAAAAAAATAAAATTAACTAAATAAACTGGAAAAACTAACAAGTTAATTTTAACACGCGTCTTCTTTTTCTTTTTTTTTTTTGTTACAATGTTCATTTATTTTAACATAGCATTGAAATCTTTTAAAACAAATTTGTTGTTCATCAGCCTTGTATTATTTTTTAGTCTTTAAGGGAAATATTCTTCTTCTTGTTGCCATGGCTACTTCTTCATCATCATCTTCATTCATGTCGTCGTCTTAGGCACATTAGTTCGCAACTTAATTAATGTTTTTGTGTTAATTGCCAAACATAAAACAAAAGGCCTAAAATACATAAAATACACAACTGTCAAAATCCAAGACCTAAAACTTTTAAAGATGGGCAGAAATATACAATATTTTTGATAGATTTCATTCATAAAGAAACTTGAATTTAAATTATACAAGTACACAATATTTTTGACAGATTTCATTCATAGTTTTTCAAGAGACAAATGAAAATTATATTCAAAAAATATGCCTAAGTAATTTTATAATTTTTATTATTGTAAGTGAATTGTTTCAAATAAAATAAGTTTAAACAAAAATGAAGCATTAAAAAACTTTGAATTAAATGAAAATAAATATAGTAAAATTCTTACAATTAATTGTGTGTTTGTAAATATTCAATAATCTTTTTTGTTTTACAGGGCAGGCAGAACTTTTTTAAAATAAATTTTAAAAATAGAAAACAAAATGCAATCATTTTGAATTTTTTATATGTTATTACTAACATCTCAAACTATACAAAAAAATAATTGGGGCTTCATATTAGTCCCGTTAGTTTTTGAATTATTTAGTCAAAGTTGACTACAGCAGCCGCTAACCATACCTTTTTTTTTCTTAGTTTCAATTTTGATTACATAAATCAATGACTAACGGTTATTTTTCTTGTATGGTTTGAGATGTTAGCTATAACATATAAAAAATTCAAAACAATTGCATTTCATTTTCTATTTTTAAAATTTGTTTTAAAAAACCTCTATAGATGTCGTTATTTACATGGTACTAGTACCTTAATTTCATTGATGTCTGTCAGAATTTGATGTATTTTATATATAAATTTCAAGTGGTATTATTTTAGGGTAAAGATATGGTGATTAATGGCCGAGTCAATTAGCATTGGTAACGATGCCAGCAACTGTCAGGCAATGACTTTGCCATTTTGTTCAACTCGCAAAATGCAAGCCAAAAAATTCAGATTCGCCAACAAGAGAAAGACACATACATATACATATACATGTATTGTACATAATAAAAAAAAAAAATCGATGAAAACTAAGTGAGTTCGCTGAGTAAGCCGGCTGGGGGTTCAACCGATGACGCCATCTGTTTTTCCTCCACCTCCTCCTCCTGCTGCTCCTCAGCCTACTCCATTTTTATGTTAGATGACGACAACGACAACATATTGAACCGTCCATGTGTTTGTGTGTGGCTTGTAGGATTTTCCTTTTGGCCAACATTGTAAAAATGCATTAGCCAAACGTGGTCGTTGTCTGTGATTTTATTGGCGGCGGAATGATTCATGCGGTTTGGCATTGGCATTTTTTTTTTTTTTGGTTTTGGTTTTGGTTTTTGCATTGCCCCCAATTCGTGGCCCGCTTGCAATTGTTGGCTGTTTGGCCGAAAATCCATGTTAATTTTTTCAAAGTTCAAGTACCACCAATTGTATGTCTTTTTTTTTTTTTTGTCTTTTTTTGGCTATAACCTTGGCTTGTGATTTTTTCAAGAAAAATCTTTCGAGTTATGTTAACAAATTAACATGGATTTATAGCAACTCTAAGTTGAGATTCACACACAAATCATACCATACAATATGATAATTTAAAAAGATATAGATAGAATTCATTTAATTCCGGTTGAATTTATAACTTACAACATTTTTAGTCAACAATTTGCGCAAATCACGCACATTTAACAACAAAATAAAATTCAATTTTTAGGCTTGGCAACAAATTCAATTGGAGCGTCCATCCGTCCGTCTGTTCATTCAACTCCGGCTCTGAGCATGCGCAGGTAGCTTAGGCCTACATTTAATGTAATTATCAATGATTAATGAATTGCTTAAGCAAACATTATGTCGTTTATATATATATGTATGTATGTATGTATGTATGTATATAAATTTAGAAACCGAAACTGTGAACAATTTCTATATGTTAAGTTTCTCCTAATGATTCTGCTAAAAATAAAAAAAAACATTGCCGGTGGCTTAAAAGAAATGAAAAGATTTCATCCCCGAATTTTTAGATCCTTTTTTGTTTTATGCTCTAGTTTTGTTATTGACTCGATAGTTTTTTTTTTCATTTACCTAGCTTATAATCCATTATTTATATTTCTTTGCTGCTGTTCCGGGCAATTGAGAAACCGAACCACGAATTGCCAATTGCCAAATTTGGGCGTATACAAAAAAAAAAAGCAATCCAAAAATTATGGTAGTTAATGATTGTAAAACGATTTTGTGTCAGTTCGTTTTTATTTTTGTTTTTTTTTTATTTTTTTGGTACAATTAATTAGGCGTGTGAATATTTCTGTGAACCTGGTTACGCCTTCTCCCCGTTCTTGTTCTCTTTCTCCCTCTCTTTTTATAATTAAAGACTTCGATTTGATCTAAATTTTAACTGAATTTAAGCTAAACTTGATTGATAATGGAATATTATCAATATATGTGAATATTTCTTCTACTCGTTCTCGTTCTCTAAATTTAAAAGACTTCGATTTAATACCTTTAACTGAATTTAAGCTAAACTTGATTGATAATGGAATATTACCAATTTTTGCTGATTTACTTTAATATAAAAAGAATTGTTTATCGGAAACCATAAAGTATTACGTCTTAAGTGGGACAACAAAAGGTTGGGCCGAGTTTTTCAAATAAAGAAAATACAACAACCCTTTGAGGCACCTGGCAACAATATGGAAAAAAACTAGATGATGCCCTGAAATATGTTAATATTGTAGGTATGATATAAAAACTATAAACCGTGAGCCAAATGATATTTTGATATTTAAATGAAGGCGCTTTGACTGACTGTGTGTGTGTGTGTGTTAAGGTAGCATAAATTATTGTTGGTTATATCTAAAAAAAAAAAGGCCCAAAGGCGCAACACATGTAATAAAAACTCTATTAAAAATGCCACTTACAATTAATATAAAAAAAAAACCTCACACATAAGAGATACAATTGTGGACAAAAAAAAACAAAAAAAAAAAAAGTATCTACGCAGTTACATAAAAGTTTACCAGCTTTCTGCTAGCTATGACAAAAAAGGGCAACTATTTACCTGTACACCACACAAATATGTCAATTTATAGTTGAGTCAAGTATATATATTCATGATCTATCAAATGAACGCTAGCAATTTGTTTGTACCTTGATTATAAACTTGATTTTGGTCTCATTTGTGAGGTGTATTTTATTTTATTTGATTTTATGTAGAATATATATATAAGATTGTCGAATGGAAATATATGCATAACACACGCAATTAAATGTATAAATATTTAAAACACGCATTTACATACTCGATCCACACCGTTAATATGTTGGCTTGGTTCGAATTTGATTGAATTGCTATTGAATTGGAATATTGGATAGGTTCGGTTTTTCGTTTTGGTTTCGGTTCCAAAAATCCCCTTAAAACTTAAAAATTGTGTGTGTGGCGCATACCGCGAGCATGTTGAACATGGCCAAAATCGAAAGGGGAAGCCACAAAAGCATATAAGAGATTTTTTATTGCCTTTGAATTCAATTCTGTTGGAATGTGCGCGAACTTGCTTTGTCAGCTTTTTTTTTTTTTTTTAAGTTGATGGCCAAGAGTTGCCAGAACTGGCAATTGGGCCGGGCCAACAATGGCTGGTTGGGGAACTTGCCTTAATTATTCACGCATTATTATTATTATTATTGCCACTACTTTTATTTTTTTATTTTTTTTTTTCGTAGGCCTAAAGGAAATTGAAAGTTATTTGCGTTTAGAATTTAATTAGAGAGACTCAATGGCCAAACATTTTTTTTGTTTTTTTTTTTTGGTATTTGAGGCGTGTTTATGATTTAAACGATTTCATATTTCTACATATGTAAAACGAACCTTAACAACAACTAGCCATAAATCAAATGACAATTGGCATAATAAATTTCTAGGCTATTTGAATTTGATGCTTAAAATTAATTTGTTTTTTTTGTGCAATTTTTGAAATTATTGTAATTGAAATTTAAAACGATAATTAAGTAGTTGAAATTTAATTTCTAAAATGTCTATGAAAATTAATTGAAATTTAAAAGAAAAAAAAAGCAATAATCAAATGACAATTGGCATAATAAATTTCTGGGCTATAATTTAATTTTATAATTAAAATTAATTGGTTTTTTTTTATTGTGCAATTTTTAAAATTATTCTAACTGAAATTTGAAATTTTTAAAATGTCTATAAAAATTAATTGAAATTGCTTGATAATTTTAGCTTTTAATTGTAATTTAAAGTTATTTTAATTCAAATAAAATTTAATATTAAAACAAACTAGAATTATAAATATTAAATTTGAAAAAAAAAAAATAAAAATTAAATTTAATTAAACTAGAAATACCTAATATTAAATTTAATTGATATTTAATTGGAACATAATTGAAAATGGAATTGAAACATTAAATTCTTATTGATTTTGATTTCAATTTGTTGATGCCTCACAGAATTTTTATTCACTTTTTAAGTTGGTATTTAATTTTTGTGATTTTATTTATTTGTTGGCCCTTTTTTTTTGAGACGCCGCTTCTTCTGTTTTTTTTTATCATTTTTTTTTTGGCTTCAAGGTAGACAATCTTCAGTTTCCAACCGTCACAGTCTCTTCAGCTTGGTATTACTTAGCAAATTAATAACCATAAAAATCTTAATGCCAACGCTAAAGAAACGAAATCTTTAGCTTGCCTGCTGAATTTCTTATGAAAAACGTTTCTCGCAAAAAAAAACAAAAAACAACAAAAAAAAAGATTAACAGAAGAAGTGCCGCCATTTAAATTTATTTACTTACGAGTGTGAACTTTATGCCCATGGCGTTCAAAACGTCCCTTACCCTGGAAGCCCTGCCCCCTGCCCCCTCACCTTCCCCTTCCCCTTGCCGTTGTCAATGTTACCTGTGACCAAAAACGACAACGAAATCCCTGGCACGTCCCATCTTTGTCCGCAGTCTCGTTGTCAATGCCAAATGTTTGGATGCCGTTTCCTGCTCTAAATGCGTCCGCGTTTACCTTTTTGTTTTCTCACATGAATCTTTGGAGCTGCGAGTTGGAACCAAACCAGGTACTCAAAAATACAAAAAATATTCGCAACTTGGCAACAGAAAGATTGTCTTTTTTTTTATATTTTATTTTAACACGCTGACAATTCCAATTAAAACTAAAGATCTAAAGATCCGAATATCCCTAAAATCCCTAAACCATAACAGATTTAGTTTAATGGGTTTTTTCCAAAAAAAAAATAACTGGGTTAGTAATCTAATAGAAAAAGAGAAAATGAAAGTTTTAAATGATCTTGGGAAATCCTTAAAAAATACACAATTAAAGATCTTTCAAATAGAAAGACTTGTAAACTTAATTCGATTCCAAATATCTTTGAAAAAAACACACAAAAAAAAGTAACGTACAATTTTTGTATTTGTACGTTTTATGTTTATATGTGAAAAAATAAGAAAAAAATAAAAGCTCATCAACGTTGTTTTTGTTGTTGTTGTCTTGGTTTCGTAATTTGATTCCAGTTAAAATGAAATGAAAACTTGTTGCCCAAAATTACAAAAAAAAAAATAAAAACGCTAAAAATCTTTTGGCTCTGTTTCCTTTTTTCTTATTTTTTTTTTTGTTTTTTTTTTTGCAGATGCTTTTGTTTCAAGGCTTTTGAAATGGTTCCTGTAGCCGCCACTTTATGCCCTTTTGAAAAAAGAAATTTTCAGTAAAGCTAAACTCGGTCGCAGCCGAGTTTGGGGATACCCTGTAAAAAAAAAAACATAAACTTGATCTGCGTGCAGATATACCGAGTATATATACCAAATTTGGGCTCTCTAGCTCTTACAGTCTCTAAGATTCACGAACTTACACAGACGGACAGATGGACAGACAGACATGGCTACATCAACTCGACTGTTCATGCTGATCAAGAATATATATACTTTATAGAGTCAGAAATGCTTCCTTTTACCTTCGGTACAGGGTATAAAAAGAAAGAGTTTATTAGCTTGACTAAGGGAATCTGGCTGGCAAATTTCACACATAACTCCAACTCTCGCAACCTTTATAAGGAGGGGCCCTTAAAATCTAACCGCTAAACGCGCACGTGCTGCTCGAAAACCCAATCCAAATGTTATAATTTATGCGCACAGCAACAGCCACAAAAGCCACAAAAACCACGAGCCCAAAAAATACAAAAAAAAAATATTTGAAAATGTTTAAAAAAATATTTGGCATTGATTTCAACTAGTCCAGTCATCTTCAAACAAAAAAATCTTCCATTGTATATTATTTAATTATGCACGCGCGCCAAACACTCGGATAAAATAGTTTTTAGCCCTCGATATCAATAAACTAATTAATGAAATCTAAATCCAAAAAGATCTTATGTAGTTTTCTGACTTTCAAATTGATATAAAAATCTGCACAGCCAATTATGATAATTCTATGGAGAGAAGTCTGACAAACTAACTGACTGACTGACAAACTGACTGACTGGCGGCGAACTGGCTGCTTGGCTGGCTTACTAACTAACTGCTTGATTGGTATTGGTATTGGTTTGTTGCTTGGCTGAGAGTCTGCGGTTCGTGTGGCTTTTAGTTCAATGGAATTTCGCCGCAACCTGTTGCTTTGAATATGCTAAACATATGCAGTGACATTCCTTAATTTGCTTAATAAAACTTTATGGTAAAATATCTATTGATGACGTTTTAATAATCACTTTGGCTTGACAACAAGCCCAAAAAAAAATATATATACAATATAGGTATAGAAATTTCCCTAGAAATATCTCCCAGTTAATCCCTTTTGATATGCTGGGCAATCAACCATTTTGTAGAATGCTAAGAATCATAGATCTATTATTATTATTTGCCACCGTTGACATCTTTTTTTCTCTCTCTCTCTTGATCTTGGCACACGGAGGGGATTAGTTATGGTCAATTGGGGTTTTTTTTGGGCCACAATTTGATAAACTTACGCACAATTAGTAGCCAATGTCACAATGAACTTTAGAAATCAAGTCGAATTGATTTTTTTTCTTCTTTTCAGGAGACTTTAAATCAAGCCACAATTGTCTGCAAGACAAAAAAAAAAGTAGAAACAGTGGAAATAAACTTGAAATTTCTTTAAAAAAAAACTTGTAGGAACCTTAAAATTTGAATATATTACCCATATTCTTAAATTCCTTGCTACAGTTGAGAAATCCTAAAAGAATCCTATTCGGAGCATAGCAGGGAAATCGCAATTTTCAATTAAATTTTAGGCTTTTAAATTATATATTTTTTTTCATTTTCTTTAATAATCAAAAGTGATTTCTTTCAAATATCAATAAAAACGAAACCAATTAATGAATATGGCTGAAACTTTATTTGAAAGTTAATAACAAATGATACTTACTGAATGGATCATTTTTTGAAATATTTCAAAATTTACATAGGAATAAAATCAAAGGCAGCTAGAATTGTTTGCATTATAGTTTTCATTATATTTAATAATATTATTTATTCTGAAACCGATTGAAATAATGTTTAAAATTTTTTAATTTAGATACTACCACAAATTTTTCTTTTTTATTCCACTGTTCCAAAAAAATATATTTTAGTTTTTTAGTTTTATTTCTAATTTTTTATTATTTTCTTTTCTTCAATATTTGCCGATTATGATGACTCGTTTTTGGTACTTATGTGGTATTTTTTTTGGTAGTTCTTTGATTCATTTGATTGATTAATTGCCCATTTTTCTATTTGCCATTTGTTTGGGAGGCTTGTGATTTTTTTTTTTTTTTTTGCTTTGATTTTTTCGATTTGTCTTACTATTATTATTATTATTATTATTGTTATTATTGTTGTTGTTGTTATTGTCGCCGGGTGACCGGATTTAAGATTTCTTTTCTTTCAAAATTGTTAAAGAGCATTAAACTTTGGCAAACTGAATATGAAAATAAAGATGTATGTATAAAGTAGCTGGATTTTAGCACTTTAACTAAAATGTTACCCACAAAATTCGATTAACCAAAGAAGAAAAAAAATACGTAACAAGAATATTAAATTAATTTGCTGTCATTTCCACCCACAAACTAATAGAATTATTTTTGCCCAGTGTGCCACATGCAGTCCATTTCCACTTTGTTTTGTGGTCCGTGGTTGGCCTCACTAAGTGGCTTTCTAACGAGAAGGAACCACAACAACCAAATTAAATATTACCTACTAAAATGTGAAATAAAGTTGCTTCCATGAACTGAGATCTCTCTTTCTTTCTCTTTCGGACTCTGGCTCTGACAAAAATTAAAAACAAATACAAACTAATATAAAAGACTAAAAGACGAAAGGGAGACAGAGAGAAAAGAGCGAATTTAAGCCAATGACTCCATTAAGTGCGGTTTTCTGATTTCATTATGCGCCAACTCGACAACGGTGCGGTCTCAGTTTAAGCGACAGGTTGCCGACTTTACTCTATTCTCTCCATTCTCCACCAACGGCTACGCTTCGTTTCAATCGTGCAGGCAGCAGCAGCAGCAGCAGCAAATGCAGCCCAAACGCCAACGGCGACGTTGACTGTTTTGCCCCACCCCCAACTTAATTTGCAATGCGTACTGTCTGTGTGAGTCTACACACACGCACTTATTATGCATGGCAGGAAGAGTTCACTTTGTGTTCACAAATTAGACACAACTTAAACATTTTGACGGTTTTTTGAAGTGAGGCGACTTTTCCCATCTTTTAAAAAACGTCTGAGTATTTCATTTTTTATGTGTGTGTGTTCATGCAAAAAGCATGACCAAAGTAACGCCGACTCTTAAGGATTCTTTGGTCCAATACCTCATCAACCACATCCATTCCATTCCATGCCATTCCACTGCCTCCCCCTTTGACATGCCATTCATCACAAGACACACACACACACTCATATACACTTATATTGTTGTACTTATGGTGGTTGAGAGACAGACAAAGTTCGCTTTTTTATTCTTATTTTCTACATACTTTTAATTCTTC
Source organism: Scaptodrosophila scaptomyzoidea (assembly GCA_035078625.1). NCBI lineage: Eukaryota > Metazoa > Arthropoda > Insecta > Diptera > Drosophilidae > Scaptodrosophila > Scaptodrosophila scaptomyzoidea. Next base: position 51,859 of record JAWNPY010000078.1, read on the forward strand.
TTCTCTTTCATCGTCTTCTTCTACTGCTGCTGCTTCCACTGCTGCTACTACTACTACTACTACTGCCTTCTTGACGCTTTAAGTATGCCGAGTGTGCGTGCGTGAGCGCAAAAATCACAATTTGGGGACTTTACAGTGGTTAACCATGGATGGTAAATTTAAATAAAAATGTCCAACTAAAATCATTGAAATCTATTTATTAGATCCATTTAAAAAGGTTTCATTAAACATTCAAACTAAATTCAGAAATTTAATCAAACAAAAATCTCACATTTCTGTGTTAAACCAAAATTTTAATACAGTTTAATGTTTTATTATTTTTAATTTGTATTTTCTTTTTTCATTTTCATTTGTTGTTTTTAATAATATCAATTTTGATAAATTAATGTTTTTGTTTTGTTAAACTAAATCAAAATAAATTCCTTAAAGTAATGAATTAAAGTCGAAACTTGATTATATGGAATGGTCGAAATGGTCGGCTACTTGATATAAAATTTATGGTTTCTTTTTTGGTTTGTTCTTAATTTTCGATTTTATACTTGGCTTGAATTGTTTTTTTCCGGATAATCGAGGTCCGACTGTATTACAATACGTTTTTTATTTTCCTTTAGCTTCTTTTGTTTGTTTTCAAAATTCAATAATAAATATCTAAATATGGTAACACGGTAACACTCATATATCCAATGAATGAGTAGTTGGTTGGTTGGCTGGAGGGAGGAAGGGAAAGACGAAGCACAGTTTTGGTGGTTAATGTGTATGAAGCTTACGACCGACTGCGCTGTCAACGGCAACGTCGTCGTCGTTGTCTACTTTAAAGTCTGCGTGAAATGCGTTGGAATGATGATGGCAGGGGCAAGATGAGGCGAAAGATTGGTTTGGTTTTGGATTGGGGTGGTTGGGTTGGCTGGTGCTTTGAGGGGGGGCAATGGGCAATGTTAGGTAGGCAAAGGCAATCCAAAATACACGCACACAGACAAAGAGCGCGCGTGTGGACTCCACCGTCCCAACCAACCAACCAACCAACCAACCAACAGACACACAGACAGACAGACAGACCCGTGTGTCTGTTTCATTTATGCCCTCTCTGTTTGTGTGTGTGTTCTTCGCTGTTGTTGTTGGTTCATTGCCCGCCAAAATTTTTGAAGGCCAAAATAATATGAGATTTTTTGTTTTTTTTTTTTTTTATTTTGTGCTTTCTGTTTAGCTGCCGCTGCTTCTTCTTCGTCTTTGGCTGCTTTGTGTATTTCTTTTTTAGTTTGTCTGTTTGTTGATTTTTTTTTTCTTTCGTTTTTATTGTTGTAGTCATTTCAGGTTTTCCCTTTCTGGCAAAAAAAAAAAAAAAAAGAAAAGAACAAGAAGCTGAAAGACAAAAAAAAAACAAAAAACATTGGAACGCTGGCTCAGTTGCTGCTGCTCCTCCTCCTCCCCCCGCCCCACAGATTTCATTCTTTGGCATTTCACAGCGCCATCATTAACATCCTTTTTTGGGGGCGGGGGGGCTGAGAGAGATCATTATGAGATCGGTTAAAAATCGAATGAGGCTTAATCATCGTCATTGGCATTTGATCTTTAATCGGTTCGGCTCGGTTCGCCCTAGAATTGGTGGCAACTCTGTTTGAATTTTAATTTTTGATTGGGTTTTTTTTTCGTGCTGATTTTCACTTTTTTTTTTTGTTGCCTTCCAAGAACCTGTCTTTTTTTTTCTTTTTTTTTTGTTGTCGACACGAGATCAATTTGTATAGAAAAATTAAAGAATTTCAGCTTAAGCACACAAATACTTGGAAAGATCGACGAGTACCATTCATAGCATTTTTTTTTTTTATTGTTATCTTTTCTCAAATCGAAACTACTTTTTGGCCCACTCGAGAAAACAAGAAAAAAGCGCCAAACGCAAAATCACCAAAATAAACAATTGAATAAATTTTATTGCCAATTTCCAATTGACAATTCCAAGTAGAATTACAAAAAAAAATAAAAAGATTTCTAAGGATTCCCCTCAAATTAAAAGTGTAGGTACTATTCTCTTTTTTTTTTGTCTAATAAATTATTGAAATTATTTTGGATAAATTTAAGGTGATTCTAATTTTAAAAAATATGGTATTCTTTTTTTAATTTAATTTGGATACATTTTAAGTGATTCTAATTTAAAAACTATGCTATTCTTTTTTAAATTTTTTCATTTTATTTTGAATAAATATCAGGTGATTCTAATAAAAAAAAATATAATTTTTTTTATTTTTTTTTTTTATACATTTTAAGTGATTATAATTTAAAAAATATGCTATTCTTTTTTAAATTTTTTCATTTTATTTTGAATAAATTTCAGGTGATTCTAATATAAAAAATATGGTATTCTTTTTTTTAATTTATTTTTAAATGAGTTCTAGATAATACAAAAAATCTTTAGTTGGCTCTTAACTGTTTCCCAAAACAGTTTTGTCAAAGTCAGAAAAAAAAGAAACAAAAAACGACGCAATAAGCCAATGTGAATGCGAATATTTCATCCAAGTAGTGTCAAAAAACTTTCAAGTATCTAATTATATGGTAATACAAACATACAAATGTACATATAAATTACTCTTATTAGAGAGCCTCTTTTGGCCCAACCAACCCGCCAACACACATACAAAAAATTTACGCACAGAAATTCAACACGAAAATTATCGACTTGAAAAAAAAAAATGAAAAAAAAAAAAAAGTTCTTACGCAATTCCAATTCCAAAACGTTTGTCGATTATACAAATTACGCAATCGCCCAATCGCCATAGATAGGTAAATGGCCCTACTCTCCCCTAAGGAATATTGCTGATAGGGGAGACTGGGGGGGGGATGGGATGGGAAGCGTTTGTTAATGAGTTTTGCCAAATCAATGGGTGGTATTGTAAATTGCTTTTGGATAATACAGCCAGAGAGAGAGAGAGATGGAGAGAGAGGGGAGGTGTAAATTGGTGTTAAACTAAGCAATTGATTTGTTCCCACGGTTTTTTACTTGATTCTTGATAATCTAAAAAAAAAAATACATACGTGTAGATTAAAGAAAAAAATCCAAGAAATTTTATTAAATTTTTACAAATTATGAAACAACTTTTCAAGTCTTTTCAGCTGTGCTCACTTATTTGCTTTCATTTAGCACCTTCCTACCACGTACCACCCCCTGTATCTGTATACGTATCCCCCTCCCGATATATTTGGTTTATATGATGACACAACATTCATTCAGGCTGCAAATTCCATTCCATTTGCGAGAATCACTCATATCGTGCATACATTTCATACAATTTATATATTTGTATTTAACCATATGTGTGTATATATTTTTTTTTATATTGTTTGTACAGTGTGTTGTCTGTTCTTTTCTGGCCTGGCCTGGCCATGTGTTTAACCAAGATTCTATGAAAAATTAACCCACCTCCTCCTCCTCGCCTGTTGGATTTTCTTGGAACTTTTGGTATGCCTAGCGTCGAACAATAAAGAATCAATTCATTCACGTGCAAAAAGTCAGATGATTCAATTGTAATATAAAGAATTTTTTAAGAATTCTTTGCTTGAGAAATATCCTTGATTTATCAAGACTTTTTATCATAAATATCATACTATTTAATTAATTAATTGTACCTTAAAATGAATTTTAAAATATAATTTGAAAAGTTAGCACATAAACTTTGTAATTAAGGAATTTATATAAGTTTTATATACTTACAATTTGATTTTAACCTTGTTTTTATTATTTTCTTTATTTTTAAGCCATGAATACTAAATTCAGAAGAAAATAAATTGTTAAAATAAAATAGCAATAAAATTAAATATACCTACAAATATTATGATAATTTAAAATTATTACATAAAAGAAAATAAAATAAATTAAAGTTAAATTAAACAGAGAAATACTAAACAAAATTTAAATAATATTAAATTCAATTAAAAAAAAAGGAATTGAATAAAACTAAATAAAATTTAAGACACAATCAAATAAAACTAAACAAACACATTGTAAATATTAAAATTAAATAATCATAAACCTCTATTTAATTAAAATTGATAAAAAAAAAACCTCAAATAAAATAGAACTAGATAAAATTAAATAAAATAAAACCAAAATGAATTAAAGTTCTATTAAATTAAATACAATTTTAAAAATTGAAAATAAATAAAATTAAATTAAAATACAATAATATAAAACGTAAATTAATGAAAATGAAATCAGAATATTTAATACTAGTAATATTTTCATTGTCATTATAAACAATTAAAAGTTTAAATTTAAGTAATTTATAATTTATCCAGCCTAAAAAAAATTCAAGAATTTCAATTAACATATATTTATAGATTTTTTTAATTCTATTTAGATACCTAACATATGTTTGTTTGAATACATAAAATCATACATCCAAAAATACATAAATCCATGTGTATGTCTTTAATTGAAATCATTTTGCTAACCATAAGACAAATATTTATACTAAAAAGGAAATTAATCACTGAGCTCAGTGGTTGTTGTATGTTTTTTGTTGTTGTTGCTGTTGGCATTTTAATTCATTCATAAAAATTGTATACAAATACAAACAAACACGCACAAGCGCACATTCATACATACAACAACAACAACAACAACAGCAACCACAAGCAAACAAAAGCAACCACATCAAATCTCAGACGCATAAACGCAGCTTTTAAATTACATAAATTGATCTGTCGGCTGATACATTATCAACAGAAAGACGGACGGACAGACAGACAGACAAAGCGACGCTGAGACATATGTAGAGAGCGGTCCAAGCATTCAGTTGGCAACAGAAAACAGTGAGAGAGAGAGAGAAACAGAAATAGAGGGGGCGACAGTGGAGCATGGTTTTGGGCCATGCGTGTGCTATAAATCGCCCGTATCGTTTATATTTGATTTCCAATTTTCGTTTTGCTTTTTACCACTGTACTAAAACAGCAGCAACAGCAGCCGCAGCAGCGCAGTTAGCGTCGAACAACTTGTTTCTTTTTTGGATTTTTGCTTTTTTATAATTTATGTGCTTTTTATTTTGATTTGTGCGTTTGGATTTTTTTTTTGTAAATGTTTTGATTTCACACACACACACACACACAAATATACATACATCCGTACTAACTAGTTTCAGTATTTATATTTCTTCTTCTTTTTCTTTCTTTATTTTATTTGTTTTATTATTGTTTTGGCCTTTCTTGGCTAAGGCAGCTGTTAACGCTAACCCATGTGTCGCCAATTTAGTATGTCACATCTTTATTGTAATTTGATTACTTTAATACTCTCTTTAGAAACAGTAAAAAACAAGCAACTATTTGGAAATTTCATTACCCTTTAAATTAAAAAAAAAAAAAATTTACATTTTTTAAGTTTGAAATATTACAGAAATTTAAATATTCTAATGAAAATTCTAACCTCCAAATATCTCAAAATCTATTTTTTCAATTGTTGTTCAGTATTTCATAGTCTCCGAATTTTTCCGATGATTTTTAAGGATTGAAAAATTATAATTTATAAAATTAATGGAATTTCATTGATTCCAGCTGCAATATAATAATAATAATAATTTTATTAATAAGTTTATTAAAAAAGAGTATACAAAATTTGTCAAACTATGTAAGTAAACTTTTTTTTTTTATTCTTGTCTTTATTTTGATTCTACAATTTTTTTTTTTTTTACATAAAATGCGTATGTGTGTGTGTAGATTTGAAGAGGTTGAAATTGTAGGACGTTTTTTTTTTTATTCATTTGTTTACTTTGCGCTTTTCCCTGCCTTTCCCTTTTTTTTTTTGCTGGTTTTGTTTTTTTTTTCATTTTTTATTTTGATTTCGTTTTTCTGTTTGGGTTGCTGCTATTTGCGCTTCTCTACTCTCTCGTTCTCTCTCTTGGGTGTTGTTGGTTGGGTCAATGGGACAAATGAAAATACCTAAATGTCAGGCAGGCCAGTGAAAATAATAACAATTAATTGGCGCTGAAAACGGTTCTCTCTCTCTTTTTGTTGTTTTTTTTTTAGAGTTTAATAAGTTTTCATTCATTCATTAATTCATTCACAGTTGCCGCCCACCTCAGCCCAAACTCTTTCTCTCTACTCTTCTCCTCTCTTTGGTCTTCCACGCACGGATGCGCTCCAAACAAGATTCGTGTCACATGCACAAAAGAGTCAGTCGTCTAGTATTTTCCCACCTTTCGCTTTACCTTCTTCTTCTTTCGTTTTTTTCTTCCTCCTTTTCTTCTTTCTAATCATCATTGGCATCTTGAATGTGTGAATAGTTGTGGGTGATTTCAGTTTAATTATTAAATACATATTTTTTTTTTTTTGTTTTGTCTGAGTAGTCCCAGTTCTCCATCAAACTCTCCACAACACACACACATAGGCACATTGACAGCGCCGCCAACTGACAAACGACGACGACACCTACGCCACGCGTTGCTTATGCGGATCATTAACTTTGGCGCTCCTTTTGTGTTTTGCCTCCCGATTTGTATGTTTATTATTGTTGCTGTTGTTGTTGTTGTCAGCGTTTTGTTGTTTAGACGCCACAGACGCCGCATAGTAAAAAATACAAAAAAAAAAAAACTACCCACAGCCGGAATAAAATAGTCTTGGTGGGCAGTTGGAGTGGGGGGAAGGGGAGAGGGGAGACCAGCAGTAAACAGCATTCACTTTACTACTATGGCAATTCCATTCACTCACTCACTCACTCACTCATTCATTCATTAATACTTTCATTCACACACACAAAGACAAAAAAATACTCGCACAAAATGTAATCAGTGTTTTTTTTCCCCCATTTTTTGCATGCATTTAAAATTTCAAGGCATATTTGGTATGATTTATGAATAGGTTATTGAATCTCCAGACTATAAAGCAAGTCAATTAACCATATATGTTTTATAATAAACAGACAATCAAAGAAATTTAATTAATTAAATTAATAAAGTTAAAAAAAAAAATAAAAAAGTAATATCTATAAAAATTATAGAATCTTGTAAAATTCGGGAAAAAAAATCTATTAAAAATTTAATTAATTTTTCTATAATATAATTTTCGAGCTAAATCTCTTTTATTGCTTCAAAGAAATTTAATTAATTAAATTAATAAAGTGTAAAAAAAAAAGTAGCATCTATTAAAATTATAGAATCTTGTGAAATTCGGGAAATCTCTGTAAAAAAAAGTCCATTAAAAATTAAATTAATTTTTCTATATTATATTATTATATATAGAATATATTATTTTCGAGTTAAATCTCTTTTATTGCTTCAGAGTTTTAGAATCCAAATCTGTCGTATTTTAAATTTTAGTACTGAAAAAATAATGATCCCAAAAGATTTATAAAACTATATATTTTTTAAAGTCACCCAAAGACTTTTTATAAATAGATAAAACTTTATTTTCCACCATAAACTTTAAATTATATCATTTTAAAAATTAATTAAAATTTTACCAAGTATATTAAATTTATGTTATTAAGGCCCGTTCAAGATCTATTCCGATTCCAGTTTTAAATTAAAGAGTATTCAATTTATTCCATATGTTTGGAGATAGGCTTCTTTTTTTTTTTTGTTGACTAATCCCAAAAGTCTATGTAAATTTTACTTGCCACTTTCACATCAAACCACTGTGCAAAATATTATTTATTTTGTATCTTTTTAACCATTCATAAATCAATTTATGTGATGGATTCTCAAAGAGTTTTAAACTCTTTGTTAAATAACAATTAAAATGCTTTTTTCAATGTTATATTGAAATGCGCCGCACGTGACGTAGTCCGTAAAATGCGTGGCCGTAGATTCGATTCAATCCGATCCCCTTTGGTTCAGTTCAGTGGTTGTGTAGGTATTACCTGAAATGGCTAGAACTTCACTCAGCTGTGTTGCCTTCTTAATTTGGGTTTGGGCCTATTGAGTTTTTGGTTTGCGACTTTTTCGGTTGATTTGATTTTTGGCCTTTCCGTTCACTTGGCTTTTGCCAAATTCTATGCCCCCACAAATGCTACAGAAATGACAGCACCCACAACCAAATGGTGGTGGCACCATTCAGCAATTAGGCCGCATCATGAGGTGGCAATAATAATGATGATGATGTCGTTGCTGTTGTGGGCAACCAACCAACCCAACCACTTGGCAACAAGTAAAAATCCATAAATTTAATGCGAGAGAGCTCAGAGAAATAACCCAGAGGAATATGCACAATTTTAGACACTCCCTTTTACAAGTAACAAGTTCTTTGGGAATGATTACACTAGGCGACAAGAGAAATGTTTGCAAAACGTTGAGGAACTCAAAAAACAAGTAAAATGTTAAGATTTCATATTTTTATTTAAAATTAGAATCTACCCGAAATTATTTGATACCGAAAATAATTAAAAAAATAGATTTCATATTTTTATTTAAAATTGGGATCTCCTTGAAATTATTTGATATCGAAAATAATTTAAAAAAATTATTTGAACAAAGATTTTCAAAAATTTAGTTTAAGTTTTTAATAAGTTAATTTAATTTCTTCTAAAAATCTAAAAGAAAATTTTAAAATTTCATATTTTTATTTAAATTTGGGATCTCCTCGAAATTATTTGATCTTCAAAAATTTTGTTGCACAGTTTTATATATATTTAAAATTCAATTGACAGCTAACTTGGAATATATCTAATTTTATTATGATTGCTATTATTCCTTGAATTAAAAAAACTTGGTTCCAATGACTCGGGGATTATTGCAATACTGCGTGAAATTCCAAATAAACCTCACGCGCATAAAAGTGACAGGGCGTTTCCCAATAAAACTAAAACTGACTTGGCAACTAATTTAAATTGTTGAAAATGTTTGCTAACTAATTACTTAAAGGCATTTAAAAAAATATCTTAAAAAAAAAAAAAAATAAAAACGTAGGCAAATGTAAAAATTTAATTACTCTATCAGGGGAAATCAAACAACTTTATTGGTCAAACTAGTCAGTCAATGCGCAATTTAATCTAGATTCCCTCATAGTCGTATCGATTTAGCTTATCTCTTTTTTGTATTCAAGGCTAGTTTTTATTTTTTATAGTCTTAGTTTTGTTTTATTTTATTTTTATTGAAGTGATCTGAAAGTGCGTCGCATTTTGTTTACCAACAAGATGATTCCCAAACAAAATAGAACAAAAAAAACAGGTGAAAATAAAATAAAATAAACTAGCAAAATTATGAAAGAAGCAAAACAAAACAAAAATATAAATACAAATAAAATAAATTTAGTAAAAGCAAAAAAAAAAATATAAAGAAATGAACAAAAAACCAAACGACGCAAATTATTTGCAGTTGTTGTAGTTTTTTAATGTGGCCGCTCCTATCGCCAGAAGAAACAACAAACTAAACAAGAATATAGTTGGACCACCACCACCAACCACCACCACCCCAACCACCGACCCTTGACCACTTAAATAAATACAAAAAAAAAAAATTGCGTTTTAGTCGCAGGCAAGGTAAGTGGGACTAAATTATTTTATAATAAAAAATAAAAATAAAAGAAATAAAAAGTACAGTAGTCTATTGAGTAAAATGAACAAGAAACCGGACAAAAAAAAACCAATACATTATTGTACAAATATTTGAGAAAAATCCATATATTTATCTAAATTTACCATTTTACAAAGCCCAAAATTAATTTTATATAATAACTACAAATATTATATATCATTTGGATTATTGGAGAAAAATGCTAAGCATTTAAAGACAGAAAAAAAACTAGAAATAATCTTGGAAAAACAAATTCTACGCACAGAAATATTGCCCTAAAAATAACAAAGATTTGAGAAAAATCATATTTTTCAGAATAGCCAAAAATCCATATATTTTCCTAAATTTACTATTTTACAGAGCCCAAACAATTTTAAATAATAACTATAAATATTATATATCATTTGGATTATTGGAAAAAAATGATATGCATAGAAATATTCAAAGATGCGAATAAAAATATTTAAAGACAGAAAAAAACTAGAAATAACCTTTGAAAAAAAATTCTACACACAGAAATATTGCCCCAAAAAATAACAAAAATTTGAGAAAAATCAAAATCATTCATAAAGAATAAAATTATTAGAGATTATTAGATTATTTTTGGCAAACAAATTCTAGGCATAAAAATATTCTAAATGATTCACAAAGATGCTAATAAAAATATTTATTTAGGGTTGCCAGCTAAAAACAATAGAAAAAGTCTAAAGTCCTTTAGTAACGTTTTTACCAGGGACCCTGACTATTATATGTTTTATTTTTAAAAATCAAAAATAACAATTATTTATATATATAAATCAAATTTAATAGTTATTAATGATTTTTATTCATTTAAATCAATAATAATAGTTATTTGTGATCAAAATGAATAAAAATTATTTATAATGAAAAATAACTATTATTTTTGATTTTTATCATAATTATTACAAATCCTTTTGAGTCCTGTTTAAGCAATTTTTTTCAAGATCCTTGAAAATAAAATAAAAATTATTCATTACAATTTTTTTTTTTAATATTTTCGGTCCCTGGTTTTTACTGTACTTGAATAGAGTGCAATGCGATTTTTTTTATATTTTTTATTTAGTGAATTGAGTGTGTTTTGTGGTCAATTTCATGCATTCATACCTACGCATGGACACGCTCTGTCGACGCTGTCAGTTTAGCCGCACTTATGGCATAAAGCCGGCCGCACATATTGAACAACTTCCACTTCCGTTTCAATGAGCTGACTGCCTGCCTGCCTGCCTACCTTTTGGTTAAAGGTTTAATTGCCAAGTTAACCAAATGCGTTTTGGGGGCCAGCCAGCCAGTCAGCCAGCCAGCCTGTAATTACCAATACCCGCAATTGACTGACTGAATGACTGAACTGACCAACAGGTGTAAGTTGCCGTGGGAGGGTTAATAGATTGTGGATGATAAGGGCCAAGAGGGGAAGGGGAGGAGACAGGGGGCAGTGATTGTGGTTATTAAATTATTGCTGCCATTTCCACTTCTAATTGGTTGGCCTGAGTTGATTTGATTATTTGTATTAAATTTCTGGTTTTCTTGTCTTTTATTTTGATCTCGATCTTGAGAGTTTTGGCTACAGGTTTTTTTTCTTGTTTAGATTTTATAGATATAAGTAGGTATATATATATATATATTTTTTTTTTATTTTATTGATTTATATGTGCTCATCAATTTTTGTTAGTTGGATGCTGTTGCCAACTCATCGCGTTGGCGGTCTCAAAAACCAAAAATAAATAGATATTTTGTCAGTGTCATTCTACCTAATTGTACACACACACACACGCACAACTCAATCTCTATTTATTGTCACTGATTTGAAATTCCAAGAATCCATGTAACTCTGACACGTTTTAGAATAGAATAGGTAAAAAAAAACAGTAGCCATTGTTCTTTGAGTACAAATAAAATAAAATAAAATAAATTATTATATTATATTCTTGGTTAAAAAGATAGGTCACAAAAAAAAAATAGAAATAGAAATCATCAGCTGCTTTGCCTTAATCAATCAATCTTTAATTTCTCAACGAATTTGAATTTTAAATAAAACCTTTCACTAATTTCAACAGATTATCAAAAATTTTCAAATTTCTTTTCCCTATTTTATATAACAGCATAGATTTAAATCTGACCAATTTTTTGGAGTGTTTTTGGGTTCTTATCGCTGGGGCCCATTGGGACCATTGATAAATTGACAGACATCCTCAAAAAAATTCCGCTAGACTATCAGAATTCTGGCGCCAAATGGCCCCATGCCAAAGTATATATAAAAAGCTTACTGAATGTCTAAAGATTATCACAAACATTAAAATGTATAATATACCATAATAATACCTACGTTTAAAAAAAAAAATACATATACATACATATATATGTATGGGCGTGCCCCTTGGAGATTTTTTTTTTCGTATTTCTTTTTTTTTTGCATATTGAACAAATTTGACCATGAATAAAAATTAAATTTACGCGAGCATTAAAGAAAAAAAAAATGTAACATTTCAAATCCAAAAGAAAAAGTTGTATGGGTAATTGATATAACATATATGACGAATATTAAATACGCTTCTTAAAAAGAAAAAAAGTAAAAGTATTTTATTAAATTTTTAAAAAAATTCTTTTTGTTTTTTTACTGACTTGAAAATTAAACAAAAAAAATCTAGGAGAGTTTATGGAGTTGAAAATATTTTTTTCAATTTTATTTAATTTTTTTTACTGACTTGAAAATTAAACAAAAAAATTTCTAGAAGAGTTTATGGAGTTGAGAATATTTTTTTCAATTTTATTTAATTTTTTTTACTCACTTAAAAATTAAACATAAAAATTTCTAGAAGAGTTTATGGAAAATTTAGAATATTGTTTTACTACCTTAAAAATTAAATAGCAAATTTTCTAAAATATTTATTTAAATTTTATTCAATTTGTCTAAATCTTTCCAAATCTTTCGTGTCATAATATTTTTATTGAAATTTTTCCATTTAAAACAAAACAAAAAAAAACTAGAAAATACTGGATTAAAAGAAACTAACTTGAAATACAATAAAAAAAATTAAATAAATAGAACGCATAAAAACTAGAGTGTATATTTTATTCAAACAAACACAAACACATACAAACAAAAGGCAACAAATAAATTAAATTAAATTTTATAGAACGCAAAAAAAAAATAAATAAATAAATAAATACCAAGAAGGAAGGGCAACCAAAAGGCGTTGTCCAAGGGGGGCGTTTAGTTTTTTTTTTTATTTTTTTATTTTTATGGGGGTCTCAAAAGGTATAATGAATTTTGCACAGCCGAAATAAAAACGCAAAAAAAAGAAAACAAACTCTACACTATCACTGACCTTGCCGAATATTCTATACAAACATATATATATATATTTTTCCCTCTCTTCTTCTTTCTCTCTCTCTGTGAATTTACTATCTCGCCGTGGCTATTCCTATGCCTTAAATCAAATTAAAAAAGCAAATATTAGATTTCCAAATTATGCGCACAGGCAATGGAGTAGAATTTTAGATTGTCGCGCCCAGGGGGAACGTGCGGGAGGGCAAAAGGGATGACGCTGATTTTACCTACACACATATATATATATATATATATGCCTATCAGTCGACGTGTGCTTATCAAACACGGAAGCTTTGCACGCAAAACGCAAAACTACACACGTAAATTAGCAAACGTTTGCGTTTTCGTTTTCGTTTTTTTTTTTTTATTTCTTTATTCTCTCTATTCTCATATGTAAATTTAGTGCCAAATGATATACAAATATTTCCAATGCTTTAGGGAATTTTTATTATTTTTTTTTTTGTTGCCGACTTGCAAAAAAAAAAAAACGGAGAAAAAAAAGAATCTACTTTGTAATGGTTTGTTATTTAACCCTGATGTTGGCTCAGATACTTGAGCCCAAATGCCAGGTGCATTTGAAATTTCTGAACCAACTCTTTCCCACACCTACCTGCAATGAAAAATGTAATAGAAATAGAAAACCAAAACGGAAAGCGGAAACTCTGAGAGCTGATTGTGAGTCCCTGGATTAGTCCGGGTTCTTGAAATTTATCGCTGTGAACTCACAATAAAATGCAGAGATTAAAAACAAACAGGATAAGCATAGATTCACATAATTGGCTCAGGTGTAAAGGAACAAAACAAAAATAAAATCCCATCTCAGTTGGCATTTAAATTTCAAGTATTTAGACGACTAGTGAATTTTATATTTTCTGGCTAAAAAAAAACATAAATATTTTCAAATTATTTCTTAACAAATTGTTGCTCCATAATCAGCAAAGTTTTTCAAAATCACACAGTTTCAATTGGACCTTAGTTAATCATGTATAGTAAGTATAATAATAACAATAATAATTTCTATGATTTACCTTTATTTTCGTGTATGATGGTTCTTAAATTTCCATTAGCGATTTATTCCAAGACTTTTATTTTCTATAATATTCCCAAATAGTTAAGAATTGATTGATTTCCATTAGGGATTTATTCCAAGACTTTTATTTCCTATAATATTCCTAAATAGTTAAGAACTCACAATCAGACAGACTAAAGATGTAAGAAGCTTGATTTTCATCGCCATATTGCCAAAATTTAAATGAGTTTTTGAGGGATAAAACATGTCTGTTTTAAGTAAAATCCCTGGTCCATTTGGATCTTGGAATTTTAATTCCTATTTATACATATATCATTAAGGACTAATCACGAAACATTCTTAATCCAATGGACTGGGAATAAAGATTAGGTTCATTTATAAGATTACATTTCCCTCACTCTTCCCCCATTGATTGTTATTTTATCAAAATCCTTGGACTTAACTTATTTGAAGCACTTTGTTTAAATGGCTTTAGGCCACCCTTATACACAGCAACAGCTCGGTGGCCATAAAAAGTATCTTAACTGGCGCCCCATAAATTTGATTGATGTATGCATCTATGTATGTGTGTGTGATTGATTGATGTCAATGCTGATGCTGTACACATTGGCACAACTGTCACAATTATTGTATACTAATAAAATGTAAATGTTGTTAAAGATAATTTGACATTGCAACAGATTGCAACTGCCGCCAGTAGGTGGCCATGGGCGTGACAAAATGTTAAGGAAATGAGGGTAAAAATTCATGGCTTTCTTCCATTGTTTTTGGGTTCTGGTAAATTAGGATTACATTCGCTTGAAAACAGTTTCCAATTTGTTTCAAACAAGGCGCGTATCTATTAGATACTTTTGTCTGCTGCTGCTGGTGGCGGTGGTGGTGGGTCGTCGTCTGGCAAATGGTCAGCTGTCGGTCATCATCATTCAAAAGAATGTCTTTTCTGCTACCTATATTTAAAAATATCTGTTCGAAACCAGAAGCAGAAATGAAAATAAATAAATAGACATTGCCTTACTTACCATTTTTTTGGCGGCATCATCTAAACGTACGCATTTCTGTGTGTATGTATCTGTATCTTAAAAGAAACACACGCGCCGATTGCTTTTGTGCTAAAAATACGCATATCTTTTTTTTTTTTTTCTTTCTTCTTATTTCTATGCATATCTATCTATCTATCTATCTATCCATCTATCCATCTATCTATCTGACTATCTGACTATCTGGCTATCTTTCTAAATGTATGTATTCTATTTATTATTATTTGTATTTTGTAGCTCGTAGATTTGTATTTGTATATTTGTATATCGGTTGTTACTTATTCTCATGTGCGTATCTATTTTATTTCGCATTTTTTTTTTTAAGGCTATTTCTGTATTATTGTTGAACTGATATATATATATCTATACACACACATTTAGATAAATATTTGTGAGTATATATGCCTATATAGTCTACATTATATTTAGTCAAGGAAAACCAAAAAGAAAAGTTTTTATATCTGGTATATTGTGTGTGTGCAAAGCATAGAACGACCAGTGAATACTCTATTAGAAACTGGGAAATTATATACAAATTTCAAAGATTTTTTCCCTAAATTCTATAGCTTCTTAACTAGCTTACTCTATTTTTTTATAAAACGAAATTAGATATACTTTGAAATAAGAAACTATACCTAAATTCTATAGCTTCTTAACTGGCTTACTTAGATATATTTTATAGCTCTAATTTAAAAGCTTTGAAATAAGAAACTATCCCCAAATTCTATGGCTTACTTGATATACTTTATAGCTCTAATTTAAAAGCTTTGTGGTAAGAAATGATCTCTGAATTTAAATTGAATTTCTTGAAATTTCTGCTTCGCTTTAAAGTCCTTTTTTAAATATGATTTATTTAACCAATATTGTCTAATTTAAATTGAGGTCTTTCAACCCTTTTCAAATAGCCCGTATGCCTTCTTTTTTTTTTTTAATTCAAAAATAAATTAAGTATCCCCACATGTTATTAAAACAAATGCCAAAGAAAGTTTATTTATTATGCCTTCGACTTTTAATATGCCCATTAAAAACTAAAAGAAAGGTGATACAAATAAAGGGGGGCGGCCGAGAAGGAGGAGGAGGGGCAAACAAGGAATGATAATGAGGGGAATTTGTTGGCGAAACATGCGTAGATTTTTTTCAAAAATGGGTCAAATCTATTTAAAAAACTAAACAACAAAAAAAATAATTATAAATAAAAAAAAAAATTTTAGCAAACGGTTTCTTTCTTTCTTTGCTCTCATTGTTGGATGATACGTTTTTTTTTTTTTTCTTTCGGTTTTATTATTATTATTTGGCTCCTGAGCCAAACACCTTTCCGCCTTTGGTGGAATGGATGGAAAATTTTCGATTGCTGATCTCATATATCTGTTCTTATTTGGTGTTGTTGCTGGGGGTCCAAAAGAAATTTTAGCCAGATTAGATACCAAAAAGCAAAATGCGTCACTTTGCCCTCAATATTATTTCCCTTTTTTTCTTCTTCTTTTTTTTGCATAACTCCAGCTGTGATTTATTTGTGGCAAACATGACTTGTATGTTATCAATTGATTAATGATTGTCCAAATGGCCTATTCTGATCTTTATTTAGGTTGAACAAGTTTATGGGATCTTCTTAATATTTCTACTTTAAAGAATTTCCTACACACAGACAGGAAATGCTTTCATATCCAAATTACACTTGTCATGCTGTCGTTCTCTGTTTATCCAAGCATTTGTTAAATCTTTCGAAATGAAATGAAATGAAATGAAATTATTGTCACCGGACCGGATCGCTATTGGCCTCAATTTCACTTACTCATGTTGGCACCTGACTGGAATCGTCAGGGTTGTCAGTCCGAGTTGTTGGCTTGTCCTGCTGTGTGACAAATTGTAGAAGAAATCCTTTGAGTCCTGAGGCTGCTGCAAAAAATGTTTGTTTGTGCAGTTGCTTTTGACTAATCGCTGTCATTAAAGACCCTGGGAATATCCTAGATGCATTTTCTCTCTTTCTTTCTCTCTCTTTCTCTATTTTTAATGATGATGATGGAAAACTCGTATCTAAATTATATCAATGAATTTTTTTGTGCTGCCCGCATTCACAAAAATGACCTTTTTGCCACGCCATGTTAAACATGCAAATAGAAAAGTTTATTAAATAAATAAAAATACAAACAACAACAGCAGCAGAAAAAAAAAATTACTCATTGACACAAAATGAGGGAATTAAAAAAAAATAAATAATAATAGAAGGGCTTCTTCCAAATATCAAATTAGTCATTCAATTGCAACGCTTTTCCAACAAACCATAGCGTAATTTCCCAAAGCCACGTAATTAACTTGCTACTGTTTTTTTTTTCTATCTCTTTCTGTACATTTGCTATTTGCTTGCCACATAAACATTATACAATTTTTTCAATATAATTACTAGCTGATTCATCAACAACTACAACTACAACTACAGCAAAACACCTGCTATATTTATAATATAGGCGGCGCCAGTGGAAATAGTCACGATAAAAAATATTTGTAACTAAATTTATAAATAGGTCTCAATGGAAATGGACCGTAATAAAAAAATACACAAAAAAAAAAATGACAACAATAAAATCTCGAAATAAACAAGGAAAATTAATAAAAATCCAACTTTAAACTATTTTATTAAATTAAATATGTAATCAATTTGAAAAGTCAAAAAAATTAAGCACGTAAATTCATTTTAATAATATAAATAAATTTAGCATTTAAAAGTATTTAAAAACTCTTCCAGTTTACCCATTAAAAAATAATAACTTCAACTTCAACAAAGAAAATTTATAAAAATCCAACTTTAAACTATTTTTAATAGAAAGAAATG